>JAEUYN010001907.1:0-45035 GCA_018257835.1 Euura lappo
TTGGTTTAGGTTAACGAATGTGCTTGGGTTTAGGTTAACGAATGTCCTTCGGTTTAGGTTAACGAATGTCCTTAGGTTTAGGTTAACGGATATGCTTAGGTTTAGGTCAACGGATGTGATTAGGTTTAGGTCAACTAATGTGCTTAGGTTTAGGTTAACGAACGGATATACATATTGTTCGGTTAGGTTAGCGAATGTATTGTTCGGTTAGGATAGCGGATGTATTGTTAAAAAAATTCTTTTTTTGGGGACCTAGGTTTACTTTACGACTTAGGTTAGGACTTAGGTTTAGGTTAGGATTTAGGTTAACGAATATGCTAAGGTTTAGGTTAACGAATGTACTTAGGTTTGGGTTAACGAATGTACTTAGGTTTAGGTTAACGAATGTACTTAGGTTTAGGTTAACGAACGGATGTATCGTTCGGTTAGGTTAGCGGATGTATCGTTTGGTTAGGTTAGCGGATGTATTATTCCGTTAGGTTAGCGGATGTATTGTTCCGTTAAGTTAGCGGATGTATTGTTCTGTTAGATTAGCGACTTATGGCGTTTTCCGCTGGGCTACACCGTCCTGCACTGCTGCACTGGTGCAAGCTTCAAAATCCGCTCGCAGAGTGCGCTGTGATGCGAAAAAAAAAAAGAAATCGTGAGCTGAACACACGTATTTTGAAAAGCTCGCATCACAGCGCACTATGCGAGCGGATTTTGAAGCTTGCACCAGTGCAGCAGTGCAGGGCAGTGCAGGACGGTGTAGCCCAGCGGAAAACGCCAATAAGCCTGCGTGCCAGCAAAAAGTGGGACCGCTTTTCGGGTAGGGTTCGTAGTACCGATTCCCGCCAATCGCCGCGTATGTACGTGTTCTCCGGTCGTTCGAAATTCGTAAGACGTAAGCGACGTAAACAAACAACTGTCAACTAGTAACCCGGTACCCTCAAATCTAAGATCGGTTCCCTAGAATTTCTGAATCAAAAAATCAAATCCACATGGTAAAAAAAAAGCGTGGTCATGTCGTGTTTCATACCGGGATGTAAATCGTGATACATATGTGACAGCGGACAACAACTTTCACATATGTATAGCAGACGCTGCGCAGTCGGCCATTTCGTTAGGCATCACCTGTCATACTCAATAATCATAATATCTGAACGACCGAACATCAACTGCGCTCAGAGCGGCAAAACGTTGTACTAACGAACTCTGCGCTGAAATCTGGCCCGCTTTGTTTCTTCGGAGTGTCGTCTCCTTCCCTCTTAATTCCTGCGTGTCATAAGTGCCATCCAGCAGCGGATGTGAACCAAAGCGAACCAAAGTACAACAACCAATCGTAACCGAGAATTGTCTCAGCGGCCTACCTTACCATGCGAGCGACGTAGTCTAAATTGCAATACAGACCGCCGCTCTTCCCTAATTTTTATACTCATAGCCGCGACCAAACCTGAGGAGACGACGACGGAGACGAAAATTGTTCGAGTGAAACGGACCTGGCAGATCTTTTAAATAATCATATCTCAACTTTTCGTGCATCGATTCAATCGAAATAGGGTGTAACACGCTACTCTCTTCTGAAATTAGATAGACAGCCTCGACTGTTATCTATGCTTATTAACGTTGCTCGGCTAGGGGTTCTCTTCTCTCTCAGGGCTTCTCGCCCTGCTGAAAAAGTTCATGTGATAAATGTGATCAGAAAGTACTTGATAAATTATACCGTGACTTTTCGTGGAAGGCGTACACTTCGGGGGTGCCACCTGAAACTCGCTCGGCAAAAGTCCCTAGCCCTAAGTTGGCATCCCTAGCGTTCGGTGTTCGACGTGGTTCGACCATACCCTGTTCAAGCTAACTTGATTCGGTGCGAACTCGAGAATAGCGCGCGTGAAATTTGAAGGTTAAACGCATTTTGTTAAAGGAAGCGGAACGGAAGAACAAGAACAACGAATTCTGCTCGTGCAGGAATTATTCTGCGAATATTAACCAACAATGTAATTTTGATATTAGGCGCTCTATTCAAGAAAATTAGTGAATCGTCTTAATAAATGGAGTGGCGGGAAAATTGGATCAGGTAAGAAAGTTGATTTAGTCAATTGATCAACAAATTTTATTAAGTAATGTCAGGTTCGACTAGTAATCAATTTATTATGAATCAAGCAATTTTCCAGATGTTTTTGTATCGTCGAGGCTCATCGAGGGACTTGACTCCGGAAGCCTGTTTCGCTGCGACTTGATTGTATCGTCCAGGCTTATTGAGGAACGTGACTCCGGAGACCTGTTTCCCTGTGGCTGATATTTGTATCGTCGAGGCTTATTGAGGAACTTGACTCCGGAGACCTGTTTCGCTGCGGCTGATTGTATCGTCGAGGCTTATTGAGGAACTTGACTCCGGAGACCTGTTTCGCTGCGGCTGATTGTATCGTCGAGGCTTATTGAGGAACTTGACTCCGGAAGCCTGTTTCGCTGCGGCTGATTGTATCGTCGAGGCTTATTGAGGAACTTGACTCCGGAGACCTGTTTCGCTGCGGCTGATTGTATCGTTGAGGCTTATTGAGGAACTTGACTCCGGAAGCCTGCTCCGCTGCGCCTTGATTGTATCGTCCAGGCTTATTGAGGAACTTGACTCCGGAGACCTGCTTCGCCGCGGCTGATTGTATCGTCGAGGCTTATTGAGGAACTTGACTCCGGAAGCCTGCTCCGCTGCGCCTTGATTGTATCGTCCAGGCTTATTGAGGAACTTGACTCCGGAGACCTGCTTCGCCGCGGCTGATTGTATCGTCGAGGCTTATTGAGGAACTTGACTCCGGAAGCCTGGTCCGCTGCGCCTTGATTGTATCGTCCAGGCTTATTGAGGAACTTGACTCCGGAGACCTGTTCGCCGCGGCTGATTGTATCGTCGAGGCTTATTGAGGAACTTGACTCCAGAAACCTGCTTCGCTGCGGCTTGATTGTATCGTCGAGCACGTTGAGGCATCAAATATTAACACGATTTACTAATTTTCTTGAATAGAGCACCTAATAAAAAAAAACTACATTGTTGGTTAATATTCGCAGAACAATTCCTGCACGAGCAGAATTCGTTGTTCTTGTTTTTCCGTTCCGCTCCGTTTGACAAAATGCGTTTAACCTTTAAATTTTACGCGCGCTATTCTCGAGTTCGAACCGAATCAAGTTAGCTTGAACAGGGTATGGTCGAACCACGTCGAACACCGAACGCTAGGGATGCCAACTTAGGGCTAGGGACTTTTGCCGAGCGAGTTTCAGGTGGCACCCCCGAAGTGTACGCCTTCCACGAAAAGTCACGGTATGGTAAATGATATGGTAAATTATCAGTAGTTATGAAAGGTTTTAGCATCAAATTTATCATATCATAAATCATGTAATTTATTATATATTTTCGTTTAATAATTATCGATCAAATACAAATTCGTTATTTCATTCACCAAAATCATAAAAAATCTAAAACTGAATACGAACACTTACAATTATTAGACATTCTTCTGAAAATAGGAAACTAAGATAACAAGAACAGTTGGCTATAAACGTAAAATTTATTGACAGTAGAAGATATATTTCTACAACAAAATTCTTATATAATATCAAGCTACAATCAAGGAGAAAATATACAAGGATCAACGGCTTTTTCTTTGAAAAAAAAAAAATTAACAGACAGATATAACACAACTTAAAATAACGTTAAAACCTATAATTTTGAAATCCAGCGGCTCGAAGGGGGGAAAATTACTCATCTCGTGTAGAATAGAGATTTTACAGCAGAGTGATTAGATATCTCTCAAACAACAAACTTATGCTTAAAAATACTATTCACATCATGTCTAGGATAGTTTTTTTTTGTATTATTCGCTGACCATTTCACAGCAGAGTACTGGCGAGAACAGCTTAAACAATGATTAAAATAAGGTATCCATATTTTCTAAAGACTCAATTATTCAATCCGGGAAAAAATATTCTCAAATTTCTACGATCCTGTCTCGATTTTTTTTCTACCTATATCACACATGTATCGAATTTTACCAAATTCGGTCAAAACTGATAGAATTTCATCTGAATTTGAAATATTTAATGGAATTATATATATGTAACCTGATGAAATTTGAGAAATTCAAACACACACAATTTTACACCGTTCTATGAACTGTAATCAAATTCGATGAGACTCGAAGAAATACGATACACAATGATATAGGATAGAGAAAAAATTAGGATAGATTCTACTCGAATTTTATGAACTGGCATTAAATGGCTGATAATTGTTCTCGAATAAATATGACTTGATAAGTTAAAAAAAAAATATATATATACATATATATAGATAAATAGAGGCTCATTACTTTGACGATTATTCTTAAAACTATTAATATTTTATACAGTGATCAGACGCGTTTATACTTCAAAAAATAATTAATGTTCGGTAGTTAATCGCGAAGTTCTCGAAACGAAAGATGAAAAAAAAAGAAACTCAAGCTGTGAAAAATGGGATTCCCTTCGATACACAGGAGACCCATGCGCTGGATGGTTTACTGGTAGTATTTTTTTCGAAGATAACTAATTTTGGAGCTGAAGACTTTTGGCACATCTGCGAGGTGAGCCATTTTATCGGACGGTTTCATCTTCATTCCGTCTAGATAATCACTGTATAATTCTGGAAAAAATAATGAATCAAAGAATGAGTGATGTGTAAATATAATAAAATCCATACATGGTACAATATTGTACTTACTGTAAACTAATCGTTTTTTTGTTGGAGTCAATTCTTTCACAGGTGATCGATCCAACAGTTTTGTGTTTACTTTGCCGATATCTTGGCATCGATTTACGAGTTTTCCTTCACCCCACAGTAATAGAATCAAGTCATTGACAAATATCGTCGGCTTCTTCGTTTTCATCAGAAACCAAGTGGGGGTTGAAACTTTGATCCCTTCGCCTATGTAAATCTGCATGCACATTCAAATTAGTAACACTTATCGGACTTACAAGATTACAGTACAAACGAGAATAACAGAACAGTAATTCCATACATGAAAATATCCGTTTTCTACATTCACCTTAGTTCCGTCGACCTCGTACATCTTTTTTCCCCAGGCGTCATTCTCATTGTTAGACCCGTAATAACGCAAAGCTGATTCGATATCTTTGACACTTTTTTTGTTTATAATCTGGTTCAGATTATCTGTGTTGAAAATGAAATAATTATGTGGTTAAACATTCCACTAGTGATTGTTTCTACATTCAATCCCTAAATATCATTACTTGACGCTCGAAGCATCATTTGAAAACTATAGTCGAAGCCTGTCAATATAGTAGATCTACAGCGGACGAGATTTATCAAAGAATAATATTCTGTTTAACTACCTTTTCACTAAAGTTGACTAAGTGTCGAAACCAACTTCAAAAATTGATATCAAATTTAACGATCCCAGTTGAAGGAATATATCAACTGCGAAGAATTAAAAAAACATCTTTACATTATACTTCAATAGCACCGAAAGTTCAAATTCTCAATTATTATTACATGTGAAACTCGAAGTTGAAAAACTCGAAGGAAGTTGTGGAAATTGGAAATATATTCGGATATTTCGTAAATAGAATAACTGAAATATTTTGCAAAATATCCAAATCAAGTACTTGATTGCAGTTATGAATTAAACTCTGAAGCGAAAACTAGTCCAGCATCATTCTGAGTTGTGTATAGTATACTAAGAGATCATACCTGTCCTTATTCGTTTAACTTTTGGCGGAAGACGATATATATTGCTAACAGCCCTGGCGAAAATGAGAACTCTGCAAAATCTTTACAAAAATCTACAAACGAAAATGCAGAAAAATTCAGAGTTTTCCAGAAATGTAAACTCTGTTATTCGCTGTGAAAATCTGGAAAAATCTGGAAAAATGTGAAAATTTCTGTTGTAGAGTTTTACAGAATTTTCCGGAGTGTAGAAATTTCTTGTGAACACAGAAATTCCGAGTTTTGCAGAGAAATTAATGATTTTCGATGTAAAATTTCGTAAAATTCCGCGGTACAGTTTTGCAGATTTTCTACGAGTGTGCGCAATATTTTCCATGCAGAAGAATCCGAAGTTTTGCAGAGGAATTTATGATTTTCGGTGTAAAAATCTGAAAATTTCTGCTGTACAGTTTTGCAGAATTATCCAAATTGTACAAATTTCACGACAATAGAGAAATTCAGTGCCTTGCAGAGAAATTGATGATTTTCGATGAAAAATTTTGTAAAAGTCCGCGGTAGAGTTTTGCAGAATTTTCACAAGTGTGCGCAATATTTTCCATGCAGAAGAATCCGAAGTTTTGCAGAGGAATTTATGATTTTCGGTGTAAAAATCTGAAAATTTCTGCTGTACAGTTTTGCAGAATTATCCAAATTGTACAAATTTCACGACAATAGAGAAATTCAGTGCCTTGCAGAGAAATTGATGATTTTCGATGAAAAATTTTGTAAAAGTCCGCGGTAGAGTTTTGCAGATTTTCCACAAGTGTGCGTAATATTTTCCATGCAGAAGAATCCGAAGTTTTGCAGAGGAATTTATGATTTTCGATGTAAAAATCTGAAAATTTCTGCTGTACAGTTTTGCAGAATTATCCAAATTGTACAAATTTCACGACAACAGAGAAATTCAGTGCCTTGCGGAGAAATTGATGATTTTCGATGAAAAATTTTGTAAAAGTCCGCGGTAGAGTTTTGTAGATTTTCCACAAGTGTGCGCAATATCTTCCATGCAGAAAAATCCGAAGTTTTGCACAGAAATTTATGATTTTTGATGTAAAAATCTGAAAATTTCTGGTGCACAGTTTTGCAGAATTTTCAAAAGTTTACAAATTTCACGATAACAGAAAAATTCAGAGTTTTGCAGAGAAATTTATTATTTTCGATGACAAATTTCGTTAATTTCCGCTGTAGAGTTTTGCAAATTTTCCACAGTGTGCCGGGTTAAAAAAAATCTATGCGAAATTTCTACAAAAATCTATGAAAGCAAATGAACAAAAAGTCGGAGTTTTTCAGATATGTTAACTCTGTTACTGGCTGGTAGAATTTAGAAAAATCTGAAAAAATCTGCTGTAGAGTTTTTCAAAATTTCCTGAAGTATGGCGTCATCCAAGTAGTACGTAACGCTATTCTTGACCCCCCCCCCATGTCACACCAAGTTACAAAGCTTGGACCCTCCCCCCACCCCAAGGTGACGTCGCAAAACTTTCACATACCCCCCCTCGGGCGGGCTTTTCAAATTTGAGACATGGTTTTTTGACTGAATATTGAAGAAAAATTGAAATTTCGAAATGTGACGTCACATTTGCGTGTACCCCCCCCCCTCCCCGTGTCGCAAAACGTTACATTTTCGGTGACTCCCCTCCCCCCCTTTGAGTGGTGACGTCATTTATGCACGGCCCCTAAAGCGCTGGAAATTTAAAAAAAATAGGATCATTTTTCATGGTTACAATTAAACTGTTTGGCGATGTGGATATATGCTTTTGTTTCTCAAGTATTTATTGGAAATAAAAACCGTAACGTCTGACGATATCCCCCCCCCCGCCCGCCCCCTCCCCCCCAACAAATGGTCACGTTTTGACCGACCCCCCTCCCCCATAGTAACACCCCCCCCTGAGCATTACGTAATACTTGAATGACGCCTATGGACATTTCACAGAAACAGAGAAATTCGAAGTTTTGCATAGAAATCGATGATTTCCAATTGTCAATTCTGGAAATTTCTGCTGCAGAGTTTTTCAAATTTTCCCCAGGTACAAATTTCTCAGCAGCAGAAAAATCCGGAGTTTTACGGAGAAATTTAGTACCCGTGACCGCCACGCGGCGGCGTTGCTTCCCGCAGCCAAGTAATCACGGTGGGGATATATGTTGGCGCGGCACCGTGGCCACGTCACCCGTGCCTAGACTACTGTCGGGCCAATATTTTCTAGAGGCGGATGAAGAAATCCTAACTTGCAGAGATGCACAGGAATTTTCCAATTTCTTCAGAATTTCGCCTCGAAATCGTAAACACAAATGAATAAGGGGCGGCCGATTTAGGGAATTTATCGGAATATAATTTATCGGAATTTTCCGCGGAAATGCAGATATTTACAGGTGGGGTCCATTTCTGAAATTCGTACTTGAAGAGATTTCCAGAAATATGTATACTTTTCCGGAATTTTTCGCGGAAATGCAGATATTTACAGGTGGGGTCCATTTCTGAAATTCGTACTTGAAGAGATTTCCAGAAATATGTATACTTTTCCGGAATTTTTCGCGGAAATGCAGATATTTACAGGCGGGGTCCATTTCTGAAATTCGTACTTGTGGAGATTTCCAGAAATATGTGTACTTTTTCGCAATTTTTCATCGAAATGGAGAAATAGATACGCACAAAGGCGTCGCGGAATAATTTTTGTGCTACAGAGATTTTCAAACAAAAAACTCTGATTTTTCTATGGAAAAAATTCTGATTTTTCTCAATAAAAAAACTCTGATTTTTCTCTGAGAAAAACTCTGATCTTTCTCTGAGAAAAACTCTGATTTTTCTCTGAAAGGTGTTCCAAATAACAGACAAATGTAGAATTTTTTGCAGAGTTTTTCGGAGAAAATTGCGGAGTTTTTCAGAATTTTTTTTTCGCCAGGGAGGACTTCCGTCGTCGTCCTCGTCACCTATAATTTATTGTTACATATTTTTATGGTTACATAGTTCCCAGTTTCTGAAGTAAGGTGGTAAACTATACCTGTCTCTCCAATATTATCATCGTCATCTGCTATAGATAGTGGACGTTTTTGTTGCAGATCTGTCGTATTGGATTCGTGTGATTCTCTTACATTTTGATTTATGCTTTCCTCAGGGGCAGAGGTTGAGGGGTTAGCTTGTGGTAGCCTGCTCTCTTGGAAATCCTTTTTCCTCTGAAGTTCTGTAATAAATGTAATCGATGGATTTAATGCACCCACAAAAATTGAGGAATAAAAATGCATATGCAGAAAGGTGATGCCCCAACCAGAAAATTTATTTGCATAGCTATGATGAGTCAAACATTATTATGTGAATTCGATGGAAGGGAATGCTCTGATACCTTCAAAATTTCATCAAATAGTCGCACGAATACAACTCTATTGAAAATGATTTGCAAAATGACTCGACTTGTTCAAAATCGTTTCATTTAATAATACAATTTTTGATCACTAGTAGTCAAGACATTGGGGTTACCATGCAATTTGGTAATTTTATTGTAATCTGCAATACATTGTTTAATAATTGTAGTGATCCGTAATAAAATGACTAACAACAAAAATCACACATTACCTTTGTGTTTTTCTATTTCACTTGCGTTTGAGGATGTCGAGGCTTCCGGTTGATTTACCATTCTATTCATATCAATCGTCACCTTTTTAATCTTCTTCATGGCTAACTTATGGGACCTAAGGTTTTTTGGTGATGCAATCCCTTTGGCATCACTTGCCTCCTTTTGGATCTCCGGATTTTCTGTAATATTTCATCCATCGTGATGTTGTAACATATCAAGAGACCTGAGCAATAGCTCAGTTATCTGAAGATTAAAATATCTGTAAGAACAAGTCTTTGGCGAACGCACTAGCTTCTGACAATAGCGACCAACCCACCATCTAAATGTTAAACCACTGCATACTTATTGTTCTCACACCTAACTTGACCCACTCATTATCTTCATCCTAAGATCATCAGATCAAGGCACAGATTCCTACGTGATTAGTATTTGAATTAATCGTGTCATTATACAACACACTAGAACCCCAAGGTCGAAAAAATATTCAACTGAGGAAAGGAATAACAAATCTTGAATAAGTAGCTAAGGTTCTTGATTCACTTGCACGCCTTCAGTAACTCATAACCATTATTCTCATTAGAATTATCAATAATCCTAATATTCTCTATCATTAGAATCGAGTATGAGTATGCTCACCCTCCGGTTCCTCAGGATGGTCTGGAAATAGGTTGCGACTTACAGATTGAATTGCCGCCTCTGAAACTGCTGGAAAATATTTCTGGTTTTAGCAATATATATAAAAAAAAAAAATTGAAATCCAACACCTTTCTTGATATGCACACAATTCCATCATTGCATAAAATTCCTGACTTCAGGAATTTCCGGGAAGACTCCTGTGCAATTTTGAAAATCGCTATTAGACATCATAGAAAGAAATTCTTCCAGCAGTTTTTGAATCATGTCAGTATGGGTTTTAAAAAGAAAATTGCCTCCCGCGATGAAAGTGTATCAAGAAACCTTGCGGAGAAGATTTTGTCTACCGCTGCCGGAAATTTCTTGTATCTACACTTCCTGCTTCCATCGCAGAAAGTTGAATTTTTTTTAACAGCCCATCATACCATTCTTCAAAAACTGCTGGGAGGATTTTTGATACACCTTTTCTTAAAATTGTAAGAATTGAAGAACCTATTTTTGCCCAAAATGTCACCGAAGTCTCCCCTTAATTTTGAATTTACGTACAGAAAAGTCACATTCCCTGAATGCAAGGCTACAGGTTGAGTATCCTCATCAGTGTGGGAGCTTTTATAAGCTGAATGTGAAGTTGATTTTTGATTATAAGGATTTTTAATTATAATGTTCGATACCTATTGCCATCATGGGTTGATGCGATTGGTTCTGTTCCTGTTGTAGTTGAAGAATCTTTTTTTTCAACTCCTCTATTTCTTTTTCCCGGTCTAGAATCTGCTGCGGTGGTTTTTCACGTTCGTGATATTCATTCTCGATTGGCAAGCTTGTGCCATCGTCATCGTCGTCTGAACCGCAGGCCCTTATCGGTAGTCCTGATGATACTCGTGATCCACGATTGTGCTTCAGTAAGATTTCCTCACTTGGCAAGCTCGCGTCAACCTCACTGTCGTCTGAACCGCAGGATGTACGATTGTGCCTCAGTAAGTTTTCCTCACTTGGCAAGCTCGCGTCAACCTCATCGTCGTCTGAACCGCAGGCCTTTATCGGTTGTCTCGATGATAGAAGTGATTTACGATTGTGCTTCAGTAATATTTCCCGATTCTTCTGGGCCTGTGCATCTTGGACGAATTTATTGCTTTTCATTTTCTATAAAAGATAATAATTTTATACAAGTGTTACGAAGCATGTAGAAAAAATCATGGGATGAAAAAAAATTAAACATTAACGGTCACATACAGAGATTATATATAAATCAATAATATTGATGCAGATTTAATCAGATACATCGCTGATCACCTACTTGTGAGGGTCGACCAATTTCTTCCGATTCTGACGAATCTTTCACGACTGGCACGATCAGTCTGCCACCCTCATCAATTTTCTTTTGAATATCATCTGCACTTTCTGTAACACAACAATATTACTTCGCCACACTGTACAACTCGATTAAAATAATTAAGAGATAAAAAATGATTTATAGTTCCGAAACGGGCCCCCTTTGGGGCGGAAACGTTAAAGGATGATGAGTTGTTAATAACGTTCTTACAGCTACGTAAAATTAGAAAATTCGTTGAAATCAATATGTAAAGAATATAATAATTTCCAGCTTACCTCCCAGATACAGTATGAATGCGCTGTAATACCCGAAGTGTTCATGATCTTCATCACACTCAGCGTCGCAATCACGATATTTCACGTAATAAAGGCGTTTCTTCGAAAAATCTTTGTCGTCGTTCGGTTCGATGTGATTTTCAGAATATTTTGTCAGCCGAATATCACTGCATTTGACGGTTCGAAAACGTTTTGCGGTGTTCTCAATATTTTTATACGCAATGTGAGCGTGTGTGATTGGACCAAGGATTTTACCCATTGTCAATTCATCAATATACCAACACTACCAAGTCATAAACACCTCACTTTGTTTTACATGCCAGCAATAGTCTTTTTTTTCTCATAATACGAGACTATTAATCTTCGGAGGATATTAGCTTAAGGAACGAACAAAACAAACACCACGTGTTATTGTTCCGTTGAGCGTGGGCTCTACAAGACCCTACAGCGCAGCCTGAATGCGCAGACTATGAGTATACAACACTTCCTATTGGCTGGCGTAAGCGGTTTAACGGCGGCGGTAATTCCAGCGGTAGCTAGCTCTCGAGTAGGTTTTCGAACGCCGTGTAAACAAATCGCTGGCAGTGCCATCTGGAATTGCGGCGTGACTTATCCACATCCTGACAATCGCGGTTTTAACTTGCCAAGTCGTTTTGCCTTTGTCTTGTTCGTCAGTTTAAGATATTCTGTTTGAATCGGAATGAGTGAGTAGTTCTGAGCAGACATCTAATAAAATTGAGCAGAATCTGGGATATACATATAGTAAAGTCAGGCGAATAAGGGTCTGTTTCTCAGTGAAATCCGTACACGGCGTCACGGCGGCATGCAGTGATTCTCCGGCCGTACATTGTATATAGACTGTGTTGTTAACGAAAACCGTTGGAGATACAAACGAGCCTTATAGGTATGGCTTCTGTCAAAAAACGTAAGACGTATCTAGATGGTGACCAGGATGGTGATGAGAATATTAATTACATCGCAAAATACAGAGCGAAGAAGAGACTTCCCTGCTGAAAAAAAATCATAAAATCTCATAGAAAACAACCATCTCTTCAATGAGAATCTATGATTTTATGAGGGACAGAAAATTTTTCTCATCCGACAGTTTATCAGAAAGTATGAGTATTGTATAATCTCAAGAATTTATGAGGTAATACTCACAATATACCTATAAGAATCGATGAGGATGAAAATCCGATGCGGTTTTATCATGAAAATCAAAACTCGAATCAATGAGAGTTTATTATGAAATGATCATGTATAAGATTTTGTCAGTATAAACTGATATATATTCAATCAGAAACTGTATGGAAATTATGGAGTGATGTTTTTGTGAGAATATATAGGTTTTTCCAGGTTCAATAACAAGTTCGACTTTAAGAGTTTTAATGAGAATTGTATAGCATGGAATTCTGTGATGAAACATCATGAGTTTTCTATGAAGTTTTATGAGTGATTTCTGCAGTACCTACACGATTGAGTGTATGATAAAACCAAAGGACTTACAGTGACAGTGTAGGATTATCGGTGGAAGTTTGGAATAAATGTACAAGTGATTTTAGATTTGAATTGATTTTATTTGAGCACAAGGAAAGGCACGTCTGCAGTCTATGACTGCTTCTAATAGACTAATGAATATTTTCCATATACGAAAGAAAGAACTGAAGGAATGTCAAGTGCCTAAAGGACGTAGCGTTTATACAAAGACCACATCTGTTTAGGATCAGGACGCTCTTGACTACGGGGTACCACCCTTCGGAGGTAGATCCTTTCAGTCTATCGTTTTCTAAGTCGAGTGATTTTTGTAAATATATACACATGCGTTTGTTAAGGTTACGCATTCCAACAGACAGATCCACATCGTTTTCTCATAAAAAAAAAACTTTCGGTATAAGAATTTATGAGGTATTCTCTAATTCGACTAATCCGCTGTCGAAACTTATAATCTTCTTACTAAGCAATTATCCACATTAAAAAAAACCGTCCGGTATAAGAATTTATGAGGTATTCTCTGATTCGACTCATCAGCTGTCAAAACTTATAAATTTCCTAACTCAGCAATTATCATTAAAAAAAGTCTATAAGAATTTATGAGGTATTCTCTGATTCGACTCATCAGCTGTCAAAACTTATAAATTTCCACTCAGCAATTATCCACATTAAAAAAAACCGTCCGGTATAAGAATTTATGAGGTATTCTCTGATTCGACTCATCAGCTGTCAAAACTTATAAATTTCCCACTCAGCAATTATCCACATTAAAAAAAACCGTCCGGTATAAGAATTTATGAGGTATTCTCTGATTCGACTCATCAGCTGTCAAAACTTATAAATTTCCTACTCAGCAATTATCCACATTAAAAAAAACCGTCCGGTATAAGAATTTATGAGGTATTCTCTGCTAACTTCGCCAATTTCGAAGTTACAATAACAGGTCTTGAAATACGGTCTATTGGCTTCGAATCAAAATTTTGTAAATTTTTGTAGATTTTTAACACTATTTCAAAACAAACTAGCGCTGTGCGATCGTGCCTCATGTAAAAAAGCGATGAGCTTTTTGACTACAACTGGCGAGTTATATATTTTTTTATAATAATACGAGACATTTTTTCCGAATTAAAAATTATAGTTGAAGTACATCTTCAAATCTCCCTGATTCTTTTCAGCCTTTTCCATAATATTTATTCCGATTGAAGGCCGAAACATTGTGTGCGGCGACTGGTTTACAAAGCCGGCGCCCTTTGATGTCGCACGGAGGCCGGTGTATTGCGAGACCGTTGTATAAAGAATGTAAGCTTTTACACGATAAAAGTCATTCTATCGTGCGTTTACCCGTACATTTGCCAAATGAACAAAGCATCACAATCGACACAGATTTCGACCAAGACGTTTTGACGAATGCGATTGATCGTAATACCATGTTATTAGACTATTTTGCATTGAATTCTCGAGATGAAAATGCAAGACAATATCTTTACGTTGATATTCCATCCTATTATGTTTTCAAGAAGACAGAAGTGCAAAACAAAAAAATAAACCGATGGGAGAAACGTCAAGGACGATTCAATTGCATTGGACGTATGTACTCTGTCAACCCAGCACAGATCGAACTATTTCATTTGAGATTGTTATTGATGACAAGAAAAGGCGCAACAAGTTTTGATGACTTGCGAACAGTTGATGGAGTATTCCAACAAACATTTATGCAAACATGCCTAACGCTCGGTATTATAGAAGATGACGATGAATGGGAAAGAGCGTTGGACGAAGCCGTTGTTTGGATGATGCCTAGCAGACTGAGGAAATTATTCGTAAGAATTCTTATACATTGCCAACCAGTGCATCCAGAGAACCTATGGCAAAAATTCAAAGACGCAATGTCAGAAGATTATTTACGTCATTTCTCTTTGTCAGAAAGCCAAACAAAAGCTTACTTTGATATCAGTACAATGCTACATGCAGAAGGTCTATCCCTCGCTGATTTTCCACAAATGGAACAATTAAGCGAGTACGGAACTGACCATGATATGCCTTGCCAAAATGCATTAGAAATCGGCTTGCACCTCTACAATCAGCTGAATGAAGAACAAAAAAAAATAGTTGATATTATTATTAACAGAACGGATAATAGTGATTTAAATACAACCAATTGCTTTTACGTCGACGGACCAGGTGGTTCCGGTAAAACATTTTTATATACTACTCTTTGCTATCTGATAAGAGCAAAAAGTAAACGCGTGGTCACTATGGCTTTCACGGGAATTGCAGCAACATTACTGCCAAACGGTAAAACGGTTCACAAAACATTCGGATTACCGGTTCCCCTTCTATCAGATTCTACGTCAAACATAAAAGTGCAATCAACGGAAGGAAATTTGTTAAAAGAAACCGAGATCTTCATTTGGGATGAAGCTCCAATGGCACCGCGATACGCCTTAGAGGTTATTGATCGAACATTACGAGACATCATGAATAACAATCTACCTTTTGGTGGTAAGATTGTGGTATTAGGCGGTGATTTCCGACAATTGCTTCCCATTATAGTACGAGGTACTCGGAATGAAATTCTGAATTTGACAATCAAATATAGCCAATTATGGGTTCACTTCAAAAAATTCAATCTCACGCAAAATATGCGAACGCTAGAAGAGGAGCTTGAATTTAACAAATTTCTTTTAGATTTAGGCGATGGAAATTTGAACGATTTGAATGATAATATCGAAATTCCAGTATGCTGTATAGCAGACCCAAAAGCAGACATAGTCAAAGATACGTACGCTTTACTAATCAGCGAAAATCGATACAAGGATATTGCAAAATGTGCGATTTTATCTGCAAGAAATGCAGATGTTGACGACATCAATAAGAGAGTTGTTGAATTACTGGATTCAAGTGATGAAAAAATTTATACTAGCGTGGATAGTATTGAAAATTGTGACTCGGACGGTGATATTAACGAAGCGTTATTACCAGAATATTTGAATACTTTATCACCACCTTCTCTACCCCCACATACGTTACATCTGAAAAAATTCACTGTTATTATGCTTATAAGAAATTTATGCATAAACGAAGGACTTTGCAACGGCACTAGACTACTCATTTTAGAACTTACTAACAACCTACTAAAATGTGAAATTTTGACTGGTGACAAAACTGGCGATATTGTTTTTATAAACCGTATAACATTATATTGTGAAAATGTGTATCCATTCACTTTTAAAAGACGGTAATTTCCAGTGAAATTGGCTTTTGCTATGACAATTAATAAAGCTCAAGGCCAAACATTCGATAAAATTGGGATTGATCTTCGTAAAGATGTATTCAATCACGGACAATTATACGTCGCCTTCTCGAGAGTTCGGTCTTGGAAAACCTTACGAGTTTACCTTGGTCAACAGCGAAATGATTACTGGGTCAAAAATTACGTTTATAAGGAAATGTACTCTGAGTAAAGAATAGGATTCAATTAATTAAGTACGAAATTATGAATGAGGGAACCTTAAATTGACATTTGAAATAGTTTCCGTAGGTGTATATTGAAAATGATTCAAAACAGGTAATTTGAACGAAAAAATATAATTTTATTATTACACAACAAATCAAACGTGTCTTTGAAAACACGAAGATGCACCTTATGACTCCATACCTACATATTATTTACGCAAAGTAACTTGACAAGAAACCAAACCAAAGTTTCGTCATGATAAACGGAATATTATTGTACACAAAAAACATGACGTACCCCGAAGTGGAAATTAAATTTTCAAATCGGAAGGACTATTAAAGCCATCAGAATCGTGAGCCCTAGAATAACTCTATGTACCATTTGAAATTGAACCTCAACACAGAAGATACACACATATGTGTCGACGACGATATGGAAAATGTAAGCGTTCAAGGTACATATGCAAAAAAACGTGTTGCCTCCCATGTTCCATTACAGATTCACTATGGCATATTGAATCCATTTAATAGACGTTGAAATGACATTTTCGCACCGTCCAATTTCTTCATGTCAGCGATGTTGTTCACAGATAGAAAAGGTGGACCTGTCTTGTATTGTTTGAGAATTCCAGTGGCACTGATAAATTCTCCTTTTACAAAGGAAAGATCATCAGCGGTCAGCGGTAATCGAATCTCAAGTTTGTAAACACCGTCTGTTATAGACCCAACAGCGGTGTACTGATACTTCAGTTTAGCGAAAACCGTTTTTACGTAACCTCGGACAGCTGAAAAGAAAGATTAGGAAATATATGTATATTTTTAGAAATTTTTAGTGAATAAAATGATCATATTTAACGGGCTTCAAAGAAAATTGATAATATGTACTTATACAGCCTTGTATGCTGCGAATATTCTGTATTTCGACTTCTTTTGGTAGCGAAATTTCAGGTATCTCATTATAAACTCCCAAAACAGAAACTTCGGTGGTATTTTGGATGATCAACTCACAGCGAACATTTCCAACATTGAATTGTGATTTTTTGGGTAATTTTGCCAATGCTCCATCGATGTGGACAACCTGATGAATTCAATAAATCTTTATCAAAATTATATATCTATCTATCTATACATATAAAAAAAAGATGACACATTTCCGGAAAATGTAACTGCCTTCAACTCAATTTTTGTGAATTTTATTAAACGAAGAACAAAAACGAGACTATTTAAAACAAAAATATGCTTCTCAGAATATATTGGTACGAACCACGACGGAATTTTCGTAAGAAAACAACAGTGTTTTTATGAATTACAAATAACTGCAGTTTTTAAAATATATAATTCCTACTGATTTTCGAATCCGGATTGCATATTGTAATGTGATAAATTAAATTATTTACTTACAGAATTCACAGTAAGAAGATCCTCCACTTTTGCAATATTATCAGCCCATGCCAAAACTTGAACAGTCTTTCCAGAAGCATTTTTGAGGAAAAACTTGAATACTTCGTATTTCACAGTCTCACCAACGAGATGTCTACCGATTAATCGATCAACGTACCCGATCACTTCCCTAAAAATAGAACTAGCTTTCATATTCATATAACTTTCAAAATTATGAAACAAGTAACTCCTGTGTACAAAGATCACGGGCGTAAACTTTATACAGAACCTCGATTATCCGAAAAAATTGGGACCGGGCTCATTTCGGATAATACCGGAAAAAATTTCGCACCGTCGTTAAAATAGTGACATACTATTTCTGTAATAAAATATGAAAAAACGCATGCATAACCCAAAAAAAAGGCAAGTTGAGGTTCGGATAATAGAAGGTTCGGATAAACCGATCGGGATTCGGATAACGGAGGATTTGGTTCGGATAGATATGAGATGGATAGAGGTTCGGATAATCGAGGTTCTACTATAATAAGGATTGTTCCACCAGATAACGTAGTTATCTGCAGTAGATCCATGCAAGTTTAAATTATGTAATACTCACACTGTAGAATCTTGCGGCTGAAGATTATCCAACACAGAATCAGAACTGAACAGATTTTTATTGATTTTGTTCGACATGTTACTTAACAGATAATCAACAGTAATCAACAAATAAGTCAGAACTGATTATCAATGACAAAATTATGTATCGATAAATATGTCACCAAGACGATTCAATGGCAATTTTTAGGATCGAATCACATACACCACTTTTTTCACATAAACAGTAATCAACAAATAAGTCAGAACTGATTATCAATGACAAAATTATGTATCGATAAATATGTCACCAAGACGATTCAATGGCAATTTTTAGGATCGAATCACATACACCACTTTTTTCACATATAATATAGGTACCGTTTGATAATAATTTGTAATGTTCGCATAAAGCGAATAATAACTCTGAGTGTGTATAGTCCATGAACAAGAGACCACCATTTATGTCTGTATTAATGCAAAATCGATTCCTTGAAAAACACATAGCAACAAAAACAAACGATATCCTATACTGTGAAGATAGATGTGAAACAAAACCACTCGTGTGTTTCTTCATTCGAGCGAGAACGTCACCGAACTTCAAGATTGGTTGATTCTTCCTAAATCTATAATTTGATTGGATTATAAAACAAAACAAAAAAATTCAAATACTAGAAGAACGAAACAAGTGAAATATTTTCACGAGTAAAAATTTATTATTTGTTAATTATTAATCGGTGAAAAAGTATTGAACTCGCAGCAGTCGTAAAAGATCGAGGAATCAATAATGGATCAAAGCGGAAAGAAAAATGTGTTAGCAATTGAAGGGGAAGAAGAGAGAATTCTTTTGGAATCTGAAAACGATGACGCGATATTCACGAACATGAATTTATCAGACGACGAAAGTTACATGCAACAACAGCCATTTGAAGAACAAAATATCTTGGACAACATAGAAGATCCCATGGCGCTATTGACTTCTAATGAAGCTTTTGCAGCGATAGCACCATTTGACACAACTGTGTAAGTACAACTATAAAACAACTATAAAACTTATCTAAAATCGTTTTATGGCGTGTTACGTACATACATAACACAGAAATACACATTTACATCGAAGAATAAATACTAATATCCAATAACACATTTGGCATGGTATTATTTTATCCAGCTACATACTATGAGTTTTTCAATATGTGGGCAGGTCGGTGCGCCTGAAGCAGGCAACCATATACGGGGCATTTCATGCCAAATCGACCTGGGCTTGACCCTTGACCTCTCGGATTTGTTTATTTTTTTCAATTTTAGGAATTTATTTCAAAGAGTGTTAAAAAAAAAAAAAAAAAACAGACAAAGCTTGAAAACGGTGAGAAGAAAAAATGTCCCCACTTCGGCTCTAGGCTCAAAAATGATGATATCTGACCACCATATTTAGAATTTTGTCAGACTTTAAAATTATGTCGATCAATATGACCATTTAAAAAAATCGTAGATAATACGTCTCGTGGCGAAAAAAAATGAGTCCCTTTCAAAGTGAGAACAATCATATAAAAAATCGCGGACCAAATCAGAGAGGTCGAGGGTCAAGCCCAGGTCGATTTGGCATGGAATGCCCCATGTATGGTGGCCCGCTACAGGCGCACGGACCGAAGGTGCGACAAATATTTCCTTGCGAGCAAACATAAACGCAAAATGCCTTTTTTTAATGAACAAAATTAACAAATATTATATTTCACAGTGAAATCGTAGGCTTGGTAGAGAGCGTTAACGCGCCAATCTACAGGGGAGAAGGGAACAGGTACAGAATATTCAAATTTGTACTCAATAACGGAATGGGATCCAAAGTACAAATTACAACCTGGAACGAGGAAATCGATCGAATCTTGCCATTCATCACACCAAATCATGTGAGGATTCATGCACAGAAAATATTCTACGAATGAACTATCATGAAATTAAAATATATACATTCTCTGATTATAACAGATCATACACCTCGATGGTGTCTTGGCCAAACCAAGAGAAACGACGTACAGCATGGGAAACGTCACAACTGACTTGACTTTCCAAGAAAACAGCATCGTCAACACATTGGGGAAAAGATCGGAAAAATTCAAATTGCAACCAGCCAAAATAGTTGCGCTTGAAACCGCACTCTCCTACGACGAACGGATAGGTATACCGAATCAATACACGTTCAAAGCAATCAACTGAAACGAATATTTCTTTTCATTGCAGCTATCGAAGGATACGTAAAAACTGTATTCAAAGAAAAAACGATACAAGAAAAAACCGTGATTGCAATCGGATCAATCACTGATGGAAAATATAAATTGGAAGTTCAGGTCACTAAATTTGCGAACACGATTAGCTACCAAAAAGGCGAAAAAATTAGGGTGACTGGATATATAAAGAGAGGATCATCGTCACTCACACACATTTTAGTGAATTCTTCGGAAGATATAGAGAAGTTGATAGCAGACAAGATGCCTTTGGAAAAGCTGATACATGGAGCGGAATCATTGAAAAGGACACACGAACCTTCTACCAGTGAATTAACACAACAAAAAGTAAACATTTAATATTCACATATTAAATTGGGGGCAATTCACATAATACATACGTAACTCTCCAAAGAGGTCTAGAACATCGTATTTTGAAATAAAAAATCGTTATATTGGAGGGTGAACGAAAAAAAGTACAGTGTACACTTGGGAAAGTTGATTGTGACACAGTAGCTTGCGGATACCTGAGCACCCATATACAAACTATACCGACTGTGTCAGAATTAACGTTCACAAGTGTACAATAAGTATTATGTATTTGAATAACGTCTTAATTAACAACAAAAATTGAAAACCTTATTAATTCATTGGGATTTTTGTTACAGAAAAAGAAATTGGACAAATCCGGATAAGTAATCACCTGAAGAAAGACCGTGCGTTACACTCGACTACCACAAATCTAATATAAAAACAAGGAAAAAAAGTGAAATTTAACTTATTTATACGCCATCGCACGAACATCAACTTATCCAGGCGATAATTTGAACACATCTATATCACACGAAAAATTATAAATCTTTCAATTCTATTCTTTATTTTCCGTGTGGTAACCACAAATTAAAGTTAACCACTGGGTAACTTACGTTCGCGCAACAGAACGTGAGATTAATTATAGTAACGTAATATGTATTCAAATATTTAATTTATTATTGAGACGTTATGTTATCATTGTAATAAAAAAATAAATGTATTATAAAAAAATTAAAAAATATGGACACACAAATACATAAATTAATAAAAGATATATATATTGGCGCGCGCGAAGCGCGCGCAATGGAACCCTAGTAATCTGTAAACGCTGTATCGTCTGTCACATCACCAGGAAACGGTAAAAGACAAATATGCAGTTTATTGTTGTTTATAGTAAAGAAGTTTTGTTATGATTTTAACTAATGAACATAGCTGATGAAAATTTCCTTCAGCTTGGATGAAAGCCTCACTTTCACTGCCCTACTCGCCACGCTGCTGAAAATAGCGAATGAATTCTACATTTGTTTTCAGCAAATTTTCTAACACGCATTATAGTATATTTCTACGGAGAGAAATCTATTTTATTCAATCCCATGGAGATCAACAAGCGATAAAAAAATAGTATGCATTATTGAATTCTATTATCAACTGTGTGTTTTATATTTTTTATTCAATGGGTGCGAAATGCAATAATCGAAAAAAATGTGTTGTAAAGGAGTATCAGTACAATGAGTTCAACAAACGTATATGCGACGCACTGACGCACATAATTTAACGGTTTTTCGGATCGTGATAAGTAGAATTTTCGCGATGTTTTTATCAAAGAGGATTTTCTCATACATCCTCACAGAATTGAGGTCGAGCCTGCTACCAAGGCCCAATGAAAAGCCGTAAAGCGGCGCGCACCTTCAGTTGCGCAGTCGGAGAGAGCTGGGGAGTCAGTTGGTAGCCGGCTACCACGAAGGGCACTTCGTACTTGCCGTATATACAACATCAGTTACGTACACGATTAAAAAAACTAAAAAAACACTGTTCAGATGTATGCCTACGTCAAAATAATAAACACTGGAAACTTTGAAATAGTGGCTATTAGTGCGATAAAAAAATTCAAGCCAGAAAATCCACGAAAAATATTCAATATAAACCTAGGTTCCACGACGGAAAGAGGGATAGTGGTTTTTACGGGAGGTAAGTTTCACATAATTTATTCATATTATACATTTACAATTTCGCTTAACCAGGCGCTCTTATATTATGCTTGTTACTTCAATAACTCTATTAATAACCAAAAGTATCTTGAACTTATTCTAGAAATAACCCTGCTGAAAATAATGATAGAATCTGATAGGAACCCTTCCGCAAATCTCATCATTCACATTGGTGAATTCACTGATAAATGCAACTCAGAAACGTATACGATTCTATTTCAGTTACAAAATACCCTAAAAACTGATAAACATTAAAAAAAATACCTCACAGAAATTCTTGCCACGTTCCGGCAGTAAAAACTCGTATGATACGACATTGTTGGCATCGTACTTTTGTCGATCGAATTTTTTTCACCAGCCAATTTTTCAATCACCACAGCTCTCGTTCTTGGTCATACATATATAATAGTACTTTCGTTCACAATTGTGAAAAATATAACTTCAAATTAAAAAAAAAGTATAACGAATTTAAAATATTCGAAAAGTCAACACTTGGAAATACAAAATATAGAACGGTAAAAATAGCGAAAATCGTAATCCTCTGCAGCGAAATTGTACCTTATCTTTATAACTCAAGCATATTCGCGTCTTTTTAATCAAAATAACGGTCTGGGTAATTAGGCAAGCAGTCCTTGTTGACAAGATTGACTGAGATTTCTTGCGATTTGTCCGATTTTTTGGCACCTATGATGGTGTAACTTCCAAACGAATCCGTGGCCCATAATTTCCTTTGGAGGATAACTTGATTGTGAGTGGTTGATTTTAGGTAAAAAGTTTCAGGAAAATCGAAGGTGTCCAAATGAATGACATATCGATTTTTTGTCTATTATCAAAAATGTCCCAGAACTGTGAAGTTGGAAAAATTTGTGAAATTTTTTTTCGAAAAGCTCGGTCTTTTTGGCACATTTTATGTCCTTAACATTTTTCGAAAAAAATCAAAGCTCTTCGAGTTAGAGCCAGTTGAAAAAAGTCCGTTTGCGAAAAGGATAAAAAATGGGAAAATTTAAAAAAATAGAAAGCGTGGCTGAATCGAAAAACGGCCGAATACGTGTTCACTTATTTTGATGGACAAATTGAGAAAAAAATTGACATCAAGATCGGCGGCGTCGGTGACCTTCACCGATTAGGTGAAATGCCATGGAAACCCCCATATATTACATTAAATATTTTACCGTATAAATTTGAGTCCAACAACATTGAATTTTCCGTACGCTTTCTCTTCCCCATCGAGTAACAAATAGAATTATATACCAGCGAGTGTCATTATACTGCCATTATCAACAATTAATATACGATCCGAAAACACATGAGGTGAAGGGATAGAAAGATTTGACCGGTACAATGAAATTCAGATCGAGTAAACTGATCTGAATTGATTTTTTCAATGACAATCATAGTTTATCAAATTCAAATATTCATTCAATTAATTCGGTTCTTATAATCCTTTTCAATTTTCATTCATTCATCGATTTGTGATAATGACTCGAAAACTTCAAGTCGTGAATTCGAATTTTGTATTCCTTTTTCATATTTCCCATTAATTCTGATTGATTTGTGACGAATCGTCCGACTTGAGCTGCAATTCATTTAAGTCCATATTTTCAGTTTTCCCTACGGTTGTCCAACATACTTCTATGTAAAGTTGAGTCAAGATGATAATAAAGAGTACTACATATAATGAAGAACAAAGTTGAAGAGTCATACATATATAATAGTACTTTCTTGGTCTTGGTCTTGGTCTAAAGTCTTGGCTTGTCTTGTCTAGAGTGGGAGGAATCTTTGAAATAGTTACATTAGGTAGTTCGAACTTGCATGACTATTGCTTCAAAAAAGTATGACGATAAGATACTGCATCATACGAAATGCCTTACGTATATAATATCGTTTATCGATCAGAGCATCATCGTTACCGTTTTCTTTAAAATATACTCTCCGTGAATTTGGATGAAAATCATTTCATAAACTTATTGACACGTCAAATCACCGAACTATGTTTTTCTCTCAGCGTGGTGCAGGATGTCTCTTTTTGTTTCATTTTCATTTCCAATCTCAAATTTGTTTTCCATTTTCTGCCAACGTGTTTCTCTCGCTTCTACATTACCAAATGCAACGATTGTCACACTGAGAGAAAAATTTTGTTGGATTGACTAAATGTAGCGGTTACGAAATGAATATTTAGTTGTGCCCATTTAATGGCAGTTGGTCGAACAAAATGTTTGTTTAATCCAACGGATTTAAAAAAAATTTTGTTCGATGATCATATATTCAATTGCCACAAATAAATATTCATTTCGCCACCCGTAACCGCTACATTTAGTCAATCCAACGAATTTTTTCTCTCAGTGCATTCACCGTGCGATCATGTCTGTCGGTAGGATTGAATAATATTCAATCAAGATCAGAGGAGAATAGTAATAATAATTAATATTATAATGATAATAATAATCATCACAACAACAATAATGATTCAGTATTACACTTCATAACGTCGTGTTTTAGAATCAAAGGACGCGTTATCCGCCAAAATAGAAAACAGCGGGCGTATCAGGGTTCCACCGTCTGCCATATTATCCGAGGCTTCGGAGGACGATGCCATAAATTTGAAAAAGGCCCCGAAGGAACCGTCCACTGTGGATATTCGAAGTATCGTAAATAAACGATTGAAGCAAAAAAATAAGGTGAGTCTTTGAAAACAGAGATATATGTATGAAATAAAATAATAAAAATATATATATATATGAACCACTTTTGTAGGCACAACTTCATTTTATATTCAGGATATTTCGCTTCCACTCCTTCGCTTCGTGAATCAGTGTAGACACTGATCAAAATTTACAGAGCATGTTTGTCGCTTCCTAAAATCGCCACATGACGTAGTAGCATGTGAAGAAATCTGTCATATGTAGGGATATCTAGGGATAGGTAGATAATACTGTTCGGATGTCGCGTCATGGGATTAAAGCTCGTGGTTTAATCTACGTTCGATTTATTGTTCAAACGAATGTCAAATCAGTCCTCAAGTTTTCAATCCCAATCCATTCATCGAGATTTTAATACGACGAAAATTCACACTCCGATCAACGAATTCAGATATATGATTATTGGGAAACACCAACAGCTAAATGTGTATAGCAAATGATGAACCACCCGAATCGAATACAACTGTTACGTGCAACCGAGCTGAAGGCTACGGTTACTGTGTTTTTAATTATTGAGAGTAATCTTCGAGCGGCTGAAGATTACTCTCGTGGGGTTTGCTCGAATAAAGTCCTGAGGACACCTACTATTCTGAGATATGGGAGGAGTGAGGTTGTAAGGTAACCTGATTTATTAGAAAGCCGTAATCCCAAATCTTAAGTTTATTGACAACCAAACAAGGATAAAAGAGGCTAACAAGTATACTACTATTAAAATAAACT
Organism: Euura lappo; assembly: GCA_018257835.1. NCBI lineage: Eukaryota > Metazoa > Arthropoda > Insecta > Hymenoptera > Tenthredinidae > Euura > Euura lappo. The sequence continues at coordinate 26,119 of JAEUYN010001907.1, forward strand.
AATCTTCAATATCAATCAAAATCAAGTATATAAATAATCAAAAGATAAAACTATAATAATATAATGAAATAATGTTAATAAATCAATGAAAGGAAAGAGAGTGAGTCACGAGTGCGTACCCAGAGTCACAGTGAGGTCGGCTTCGATTTAACCTGTCTTGAGTCCAGTGCGCCGTGGATGTCCTCGCCAAGGCTTGGGTAGAATTCGCAGCGGTTCTCGTCCCTCAGGCAGTCCTAGGCCCTTTACTCATTGAAGGTGTAGGACGAGTTCCTTTTAACTGTCCCCCTCGCTACCTTGGACTTACTCGGCAACCACGTCGGACTGACCCACGGCTAGGTGCGACGACTCTGTAGACTCCGGGGCCTGGGCACTTTGACCAGGATGCACTCACCGAAAGGATAGATTGTGACTCACGAGCAACTCCCGCAGTACCCCTTAAATGTACTTCGGGTTGCTCTAATTTCGTAAACTATTGATGGGGTAAGCCCGACATCAGCAGTTTACGGTGTGAATGCCCCTGGATTGACTCATCCTTTCCTTGTATTGATATTGCTTAAAATCAGGCAATCGAGCGTGTGCAGGAATGCGCCGACTGCGCATCCTTTGGAATTTGTGAAAAATGAGGACGGGCCGTAACACAACTAATGGAAGTGGGCTCATCAATCCCTAGTCTGTTTCCACGATTTTTTGAAAGTTCAGTTTCCATACGGGCATTCAGACCAATTATGGACCTGGAATTCTGAAGCATACATTTCGCCTTAAATACAATGTGTTTATTCTAGATAAAAATTTCGCATTGCGATGGAGGATAAGAAAAAACAGAGGAAAAGACTTAACAGCCTTCTCTTAAATCCATCTTGTCCAGAAACAGCTGTCAGTAAACGAACTAATTATAGGTGGAAAAAACTATATGCCGAAATTGAAAAAAAAACATCAGGTCAGTTGAAAAGAACTGGATGAATATGAACACTCTTTCGAAAGAGTAGCTATTTGATTTGATATTCTACACATAGGGTTAACTATCGCGTCCAAAAACCTGAACCCTTTCATATCACACTTTTTGGAAGTCCCATATGGCTGTCACACCGGGTCAACTTGATCACCGAATTGATTCACAAACGGCTGGTACACGAAAATTATTGGCCCGATTCAAATTAAAAGAAATTTAGTGCAATAGGTAGTAGATGAAGCTGAAGATAGCAGCCGCATAGTTAGCAGCCAAACGTCCTGAATTCAATTGAAGTAAGACAATGTGAGGTTCGACTATAAAAAAAATCTACAGACCTTGTGTGCATTTCCGTCTCGTTCGCATTTTTGTTGCATTTTAACATTTGATCCCCTATACCTCACTATCACCCCTCTAATATTGTGGAATATTATGGAGAGTGGTAATGCACTTTTACCAAATCATGTAGATCTGAATCTGTTCTGAGTCATTTTATTCAGGAAAAGCTTGAAATGTTTGGCTGATAACTACATGCCTGTTAGCTCCAGTTTCATAGTAGTAGTCGTATTTTCTAATGATGGACCGTTACTCTACTGATCATAAGAAATAGATTTAAAAAATGAAAAAATCAACACACATGTTCACATTGTTCAACAGTTTTGTGTAAAGTTGAGGGGGGTTAACAACTTAAAATAGGCTTATGATACAGAAATTCTTTATGTACCTATAACCATTAATTATTTTTTCAAAGTTTTATTATCCATTCAAAGTGCCCAGGTTAGTTGGCACTTTGATTAATCTAGCATTTGACTGCGATTGTGCGCCCGCACAGTACAAAAAAGACCACTTTTAAGTCATAAGAGTTCAAAGCATACTTTTTCGTACAGCGTGCGTGCACATTCTCAGACTGAAATGAGAAGTAAATAGAATAATAGATAGTACTTACTTTTCAGTCATTAATAGACCTAAAAATTATAGACCCAATTTATTATAACTAAGAAATAATTAGAATTATCTCAAATTGATGCTTATAGGTTTGAATTCGTGCCGGAATTATCGCTTCACACGCGCAAATTATTTCTCACACTCCTTTTTCAAAGGTAAAAAATATAACTGAATATCGAGTTACTCTTCAAGACTTACCCTGGCAAAAAAAACTTCTCTGAAAAGGTCCACGAATTTTTTCTGAAAAAACCCTCAAAATTTCTCTACAAATTTTGTACTTATGGAACACTTGTGGAATTTTGCGGATAAATTTTGCGGAGTTTTGGAGGGAAGTTTTCAGACAAATATTTCCCAATATTTCTACAATTCGCCGAGCTTCTCTGCTAAACTCTACATATTTATTTTGCCGTTTTCTTTTCTCGTACTAACAATACTGAATTTCTCTTCATATTCCTACAGTTTGGAGAATTTCTATGAACATCTCTGCAGATTGCAAAATATCTCTGAGTATCTCTACACTTTTGAAAATTTCTCTGCACATCTCTGCAAATTCTACTGAAATTCTATTCCTGTTTCACTCAAAAGTATGAGAATCTGCGGAAATGTCTGCAGTTTTTTCTGCACCTTGCCTATTTTTTCTGAAAATTCCGGTAAATCTCTCATCGCAGAGCTAGATTTTCATAGTATTAAATTTTGGTGGCAAGAATTGCCGCAATTCGCTAGTATGAAAATGTAGCCAGATGGTGATCTACATCAGCATACTCTGGCAGGTATAGCATGCTGACATTACACATACATAGTGGACACACGTATAGATAGTATGAAAATAAGGAAATAATTTGTAAAAAGATTTTATTCTTATTTTGAATCACAAAAATTAATGACGAACTCTTAGACACATTTCTCTTCATTGATTCATTATATCGTCGTTATAAAGAAATTGAAGAATATCTAATTTCTTCATTTTTGATTAAAAAATTGTCTGAGTATAGTCACATAACCATTATATTTTATCCCGTTTTTACAGGAAGAAAATCTTGATCGATTTCTGAGGTATTATCTAGGAGGTTCTAAGAAATTTGAAATTGTATACGTTCCACTGATACGTCCCCTCAAAGCCTTGACTTCTTTTCTTTCATTGTCCAAATTGGAGCATACAATTTTCAGATTTCCTAAACTCACTAGGATTATTCAAGAAAAAATCGGAGCAATATCAATATTTTAAAGATACAAGAGAATTATGAATATAATTATGAATATTATTACAACATCGATAGTATGAAATTTGAATCGAATGCATGCAAAGGAGCATTCAATGAGAAATAGAGAAAGATAACAAGGTGGTGCGTTAGCAAAACTAAGGTTCTTCGGCATCGTCATTGGCATTGCCTTCCACTTCGTTAACATTTTTTGTATTGTTTGACTTGCTATTCTTAGTGTCAGATGCCCCAGCTTCGCGGCGGATAGCAGAACTAATGGCCCGCCCCAAGTAATTGTTCACGTTTCTCATTTCTTCGGCCACAAATACTTCACCACACTCCTTAAGCTTTAGCCATCCCTTCAGTTGACTGGCTATAAATTCCTTTTTTTCTGGTGTCAAAGGTAGTCGGTCCGCTGTATTTGTTTGTTCCCGTACGGTTCTCTGTGCTAATTGTTGATATCCCCATATACCGAACGCCAATGTCTTCACAAATTTGGCTGGGTTGCGTGCTCGTTTGCATTCGGACAGCGTCACATTCTTCACTTCAGCCGTACCAATCTGCGTCTTTTCCAACAATCGTGATTTGTCAGCAATCTCTCGGAAGCTGTGTCCTGGATCTGCAGTACCTATATGCAAGACAATTGTTTTAATATTTGAAAAACCGATATCCCAGCTGTCATGAAAAAATAATATGAACATTTATTTTACATCGCATTGTTCTATACTGCACATTAATTATTGTTATAAGATTTTCTCTACTTAAGACCGATAGAATTATTTTTATCCATAAAACCATACGTAAATGTCGTATGTTGAGCCTTTTTTTTATGATTATACAAACTGGAATACAATTTCATACAATCACATACAAGTATACAAGATCATATAAAATCATGTTGAATTATACGCATATAATTACGTGTAATCTTATAAGGACGAATTTATTATACATTTTATACAATTTTATCTGATTATTGAAAAGAAAAAATTCCTGGGTAGAGCTATGCGATTCCATACAACAATGACTGGAATCGTTCTCGTTTTTGAAAATATTTTGTAAATTCGTAAGAATTTTTTCAACTCACATTAGATGATATATGGTAGATACTTATTGCTTCGAATCTTTTTCAGTCAGTAAATCTTTGTAACTCAGTTTATATTTCTGGATAATAACATAAATGACTTACGCGTTCCTTCAATCGCGCGGATTATTTTTCGACCAGTAGCTTCTGTTATTGGATACCCCTGTGATTCTTTGAGGTCTTCATAAGAATCTCGCAAACGTAATGCAATCTGTTTAATGTTCGAATATTGGGTGTTCAGACCGCGTATTTTAAGTTTTAAATTCTTGACTTTGTGCAATAACTCCTCCTTAGATTTATCAGAATCATCATCTGTGTCATTTTCGTCACTTCCTGGGTCAAGCCAGCAACTGCAATTCTGCAATATCGTCAACTATATAGGTATGAATGATATACGTAGGTATACGTTGCATATAAATGAACGGTGGCTACATAGTACACTAGTCAATTATACGTTTATATAGGACAACTACATGTTGTTTCTAATCTGGAAAACGCGATTATAAGCCTTCACAGGTATATCAATATTAGCCGCGGTATGAATTAGTAACCTCGTAACACAATCTCCTATAACCTGGGTTTATATACGTACAATGAGGTACTCACCGGAAGCTGCTCGCTGATCACTCTTTCACTCCTCTGATTCTGATCTACTAGCTGAGGTGGCCCAGACTGCAGGTGAAAAGGAATAGTATTATTAAATAATCATTGTGAGTCATAGTTGTAACGAAAAGTCTTTGGGACCACCAGTGTTCTATTTTTCACAAGCAAACCTTAGTTGTACAATGAGTGAATTAGTAGGCCGTTTCTGTGCTGCGACATCGCTAATGCATAACGTAAATTACGTAAAAATGATGTGAACTCACTATGATTGGTGACTGATTTCGTGGAGGTGAATCGTGGAGGCTCTGCGAATCAAAGATATCCGGAGAGGAGCATGATTCTGCAGAGTTGAGACTGAGGCGAGGCCCAGAACTTTCAATATTAGGCACCTAGAGAAAATACGATAAAGGGAAATAGTTTGCATTGCATATCCTCCATTCGTCCTTGCTCCTTCCCTTTGTGTACTACACGATTGCGATATATACTTAACCGATATCGAAACGCGAAATAAAAATATACACAGCTTTTTAGAAAAATGACTGACCTTATTTCCTGGAATAGGGTTATCAAGTCCATTTACGGTATCGTCCGATGATTTACTGGATTTTCCTGCATCGTTGTTCTTTTCCGAATTAACAACCACAGCTGCACCGCTTGCCGATCGTGATCGTATAGATTGACCGTTATAGTTTTTCCCTCCAGGCTTCGCGGATTTCAAATATTTTGATTTTTCATTGATAGATTTCAGCTTCGTTCGTTCAGCAGTCATCTTCTTTTTAGCATGACCGATTCCATCTTCGGATTGCGAATGTGTCATCCCAGATCCATGCAACTAGGGAATTTTTTTCTTTGATTAGACTATTTGACAAATCGGGTGGGTGAGAAATTTGTGATATCCCAGAGAAAATATAGTACCCGGCTCGATATCAGGCAAATAAGTGAAAATGGTTAATCACACGGTCTTATTCATTGTTGTCAACGAAACACTGCTCATCACCGTAAGAAACATCCGGATTGACCAACGTTATGGATTTCACGATAATATCATTGAAAAAAGACTAGATACACTCTACGTGCAAATAAATAGATAGATATCTGGCTACTTATTTTGATTATATTCTGTCACAAAATGATAATATCGTTGTTTTAAGTTAGAAGACTTAAAATTTTTGATGAGAAAAAATTATCAGGCGCCCCGGGACTCGAACCCGGGTCTGTTGGATGCCAATCCGGGGGCTTACACCACTAGACCACCTAGTCGCCCTGAGAACCTAGCCTTCTAATTTGATCTCATCATTTCCCGTCTCCGTTTGTTTTCGTGTGCTCCTTGAATTTACATTTTTAAGTTCGCGGCTATAGCACATTTGTTTTGACTGTTGATGTTATTGGTAGTGAGTGAGCGAACGTACTCACATACACTACCGGTACTGACTCGCGTTTTTGTACCTTTATCCAATACCATCAACAGTCAAAACAAATGTGCTATAGCCGCGAACTTCAAAATGAAAAGATAATATCGTTGGTCACGGTCAGAGTTTTCAATTCAATTTTTATGCAAATAATGTAACCCATTTCACATCTTATATGTTAACGACACAATTTTTGTGCTATTTTACCATTGAATGATCCTTCATCTATCACACAAAAACATTCTCGGATTATATTCCATATAAATCAGCGCATCATACCTATAAGTTGATTCGTAAAATGAAAATGTGCGATCAAATTTTTTTTAATTGCTGACCTTATTTCCGAAAATAGGGTTATCAAGTCCGTCTACGGTATCGTCCGATGATTCACTGGATTCCGCCCTATCGCTGTTATTTGGTGCACCACTTGCTTATCGCGATTGTAGATATTGGTCGTTATAGTTTTCGCCTCTAGGCTTCGCGGATTTCGGATATTTTGATTTTTCGTTGCCAGAATTCAGCTTCGTTCGTTCAGCACTCATCTTCTTTTTAGCATGACCGATCCCATCTTCGGATTGCGAATGTGGCACCCCAGATCCATGCAACTAGAATTTTTTTTCTTTTATCACACTATTTGACAAATCGGGTGAGTGAGAAATTTGTGATATGACAGAGAAAATATAGTATCAGGCAAATAATTGGAAATGGTGAATCACACGGTCTTATTTATTGTTGTTGTTCACGCCTTTCCCCGCAAACGGATAAACGGGCTGAAAGTTATAAACGCTGCCAGATATATGTGTGGACACACCGACCACGGATCAGGATGCTGGACAAAGTAAAAAAAGAAACACGCACCTGTTACTTTACTAAATCACGGGTTTATTTACAGGATTTATTTACAGGATGCGCGGTTCAAAGTTATATGAAACGGTGATGCTTAATGACCGAAAAGGGACGGGTCAACGGACATACTGATAAGGAGACAAGAAGTGAGGCTTCTCCCTCTCCTCTCACGCAACTCCCCGCTCCGCACCGACCGCACCATGAAGCTACTCGATCCACCTCAGGTACGGCCGGCTAGGACGGGAGAGAGAACATGCGAGAGTGAGAGAGAGACAGCACTCATTTACAGCGACCGGGCTATCGGCTCGAACATGCCGCCCGCCTCGTCATGCGACGAAATAAGCAAATACAAAAATTTTATACACCAAGAATACTTGGCCAGGCTAGCCGCCCGCCGTGAACGAACAGTGATATTTTATGGATATTGGTAAATGAGTAGTAAATCAGAAACATAGGTGGGTAGGTCGGTCAAGTCTCTTGAGCGGCCTTGATCGGGAGCGGGCAAATTTTTGAAATTGCCCTAGTTGTAGTTCCCCTGTTGGTGCGTAGCGTCACAACCCTGACGAATTTGTCCGGTCCTGGGTGAACCTCGATGATGCGACCCATGGACCACCTTGCTGGGGGTAATAGGTCGTCCTTGATCAGAACCAGAGTCCCAACTTGTAGGTTCTCGCGCTCTTGCTTCCAGGTAGGAAGTTGTTGAAGGTGGGTCAAATATTCTCGGGACCACCTCCGCCAGAAATGATCGCGCATTTGAGAGACCTGTCGCCAACGAGTTACAAGGTTAGGATTAGTTTCATCAAGACCAGGTTCGGGTACAGAGGTTAGCGGATCTCCGATGAGAAAGTGACCGGGGGTCAGGGCAGTGAGATCCCTTGGATCGTTACTTATCGGCGTTAAAGGGCGTGAGTTGAGGCACGCCTCGATCTGGCACAGGAATGTCGCCAGTTCTTCGTACGTAGGGGTTCGTTCCTCGAGGGCACGTCGAAGATGGTGCTTGGTAGACTTCACTCCTGCCTCCCAGAGTCCACCAAAGTTGGGTGAATACGGGGGTATGAAATGCCAAGACGTACCCTCACTTGCCAAATCTCTTGCAACGTCCACGTAAAAGTCAGATGCAGCGTGGAGCAATGATCTTAGCTCCTTGTCCGCTCCACGAAAGTTTGTGGCGTTGTCGCTTAGCAGACGTGCACAGCGACCTCGCCTTCCTGTAAAGCGATGAAAGGCTGCAACAAACGAAGCAGACGTGAGGTCCGAAACGGCCTCTAAATGAATAGCTTTTGTCGAAAGGCACACAAAAAGGCAAATGTATCCCTTGGTACTGATGTTACCCCGCGCCCGCGAGGGCCGCAGCGTGATTGGACCTGCATAATCCACACCTGACGTCAGGAACGGCCTGGCGGGTTTGGTCCGATCAGCAGGTAGTTGTCCCATGATTTGCCGACTGATACGACCGCTGTACCTGGCACATGTAACGCACTCTCGGACGATCGAGCGAATCAGAGATCTTCCTCTCAAAATCCAGAACCTCTGAGAGAGGTGACTTCGGGTCAGCTCCGGTCCACCATGGAGAGTAGCGGCGTGAGCGTCTCGTACCAATAACGTCGCGAGCGGGCACGCCTTGGCGATCACATACGGGTGCTTCTCGTCATACGACAGGACTGCGTTTCGAAGACGTCCACCCAGACGTAACAGTCCGTCCGAGTCGACTAGTGGCGATAGTGGGAGCAACAGGGAGCTGCGTTGAATCGCCTTCCCCTTGGAGAGAGCTGTAAGTTCATTGCCAAAGGCAGCACCTTGCGACACCTTTACGGCGAACTTCAACCCTTGGCTTCGTTCCTCCGCCAGTAGGAAGCCGGTTCGTTTAGAATCTTTGTGAGTAATGTTATGAAAGTATCTGTACCAAAGAGCCAGGATGCGGATGAGTTTAGAGAGGTTGGAATACTTAAGCAGTAGCTCATAGAACTCCGGTTGGAGTGTAGCATGAAGAACAGTGGTTGTCTGGATCTCGCCATCTACTTCCTCCTGAGCCTCTGAAATGACCGAGGGCCATGAAGATTCGTCCTCTAGTAGCCATCCAGGACCTTTCCACCACAACTCCGCATCGATCAGTTCGCGAGGCGTGATTCCCCGGGTTCCTAAATCTGCCGGGTTTTGGTTGGTTCTGAGGTACCTCCACCGTGACGCTGGAAGAGTAGTTTGAATTTCGGAAACGCGGTGAGCGACGAACGTAGGCCACTGAGAGGCGTGTCCGCGGATCCAGGCTAGAACGACTTGCGAGTCTGTCCACGCGAGTAACGGCACTTGCGCAAGGTTCAGCCCGCGTTGGATCGCGGTTAAAAGTCGAACCAACAGTACCGCCGCGCAAAGTTCGAGTCTGGGTACCGTTTGAGTTTTGACCGGCGCGACCTTGGTTTTGGCGACGAGTAAATTCGTGTGAACGTCCCCGGTCGAATCGGTTACGCGCAGATAAACCGTCGCGGCGTAGGCGCGTTGGGATGCGTCCGCGAACCCGAGCAATTGGACTGACGCGATACCCGAATTGAGGAATCCCACCCAGCGTGGAACTCTCAGAGCCTCAAGGTCGGGTAGACTGTCCCGAAATTGTAGCCATCGGTCGGACAATTCGTGGGGTAGGGGTTGATCCCAGTCGATTCCAGCTAACCAAAGATCCTGAATCATAATCTTTGCAGTGACGATGACCGGAGCAACCCAGCCTAAGGGGTCAAAGAGACGAGCGATTTCCGATAAGACTGAACGCTTCGTCAAGGGTGTAGTCGTTGTGATAAACGTCGCGACCTTCAGCGTGAACATGTCGTCCAGCGGACTCCACGTGAGCCCTAACGTGCTTACACCTTCAACATCTTGAAAGTGTCGAGCGCTCGCGTCGGCCTGAGGACCTAGTTCGGGACAGTTCGCTGCCCATCTGCTCAACGGAAAGCCTCCAGCTGCAAACGCTCCTATTACTTGCCGCTTCATTTCCATCGCCTGGGGAATGTCATCCGCGCCGGCCAGTATATCGTCGACGTACGAGTTTGACTCGATGGCCTGAGCACCTAGTGGAAAGCTTTCTCGTTCGTCCGCTGCGAGCTGTAACAGAACACGCAAGGCGAGATATGGAGCGCAGGCTGTACCGTAGGTGACTGTCGTGAGTTTGTAGTCCTTTACGGGTTCGTCTTGATCCTGTCGCCACAAGATCCGTTGATAGTCGGCATCTGCAGGATGCACACGAATTTGACGGAACATCTTGACTATGTCGGTCGTAAATACGATGCGTAGAAGACGCCAGCGTGTCAGCACCAACCAGAGCTCTGATTGCAGCTTGGGACCGGAAAGTAGGCGATCGTTGAGCGAGAATCCAGTAGGCGTTTTGAAGGACGCGTTGAAAACGACGCGGATTTTGCCGGTTGGGTCATGCTGCTTCGTCACAGCATGATGAGGAAGGTAGGAGGCGTCGGGGTTGAAGCGTTCCTCGTCCGGAACCACTTCCATGTGTCCCAGCGCGAGATACTCCTGCATGAAGTCCACGTACTTGCTCTTCATCGAAGCGTCTTTAGCCAAACGGCGTTCCAAGTTGAGCAGCAACTTCATGGCTGACTGCCGGGAAGGCCCTAGTAGAACCGAGTCGTCGTTTTTCATTGGTAGCCTGACTACAAAGCCGTCGGTTCCTCGAGAATGAGTCTCCTGAAAGAACTGTTGACAGTGCGTGTCGTCGGGAGACAGCGGCTTGGTGGAACTGAGTTCCTCCAGTTCCCAGAATGATTGAAGGTTGGGATGTTGACAATCGTGAGTCTGGCAGTGGAAGGCTGCAACTGAAGCCATGGGGGTCCCTGACTGCACAGACCCGAGTAGAACCCATCCAAACACCGTCAACAGCGCAGTCGGCGTGCCGAGAGGTCCTCGTCTGTGGTCGTTTTCGAAAAGCATTCCAGAGACGTCCGCTCCGAGAATGACGTCGACGCGAGCGGGTTTCGCAAAGTCCGGATCCGCTAGCGTTAATCCCGCGAGGTGAGGCCAAGGTTGTTGCTCGATAAAGGATGAAGGCAAGGGGGTGCTGAGTGTCCGCAGCACCAAAGCATGCAGCGGTAAGCAAAAGGTCTGGGACCGCATGGAGCGGAGGTGAAGCTGCACCTCGCTGCGAGCCGACCCCGTAGCGGCACCCTGTACTCCGGAAATCGGTACAGAGACATCTCGTCTGGGCAGTCGGAGAGTTTGTGCAGCCCACTCAGTGATAAACGACGATTCCGAAGCCGTATCAAGCAGAGCACGCACTGTAATGAGGCTTCCGTTCGGTGCTTCCAGCTGCACGCGAGCCGTGGCTAGGAGAACAACGCGTCGGGTTTGAACGGTGTGGCAAGCCACGTCGACCGTTGCAGCTGCCTCAACGTTGTCTCCAGGTGTTGACCCAGTATCACCAGTCGACAGAGAATGAGCACCGGAATCTGCCCCAGCAGTCATCGCACTGTGTAACAGGGTATGGTGCTTACCGTTACATGCAGTGCACCTGAATTTTGAGGCGCATTTGTTAATCTCATGGTCAGTGTGTAGGCAATTGAGGCAAGCTCCCAATTTTCTGGCCTCTTCCTTCCGTTGAGAGAAAGCAAGTTTTTTAAACTTGAAACAGTAGCCTAAGGAGTGTCCCTGCTGGCAGAGCGGGCACTTGTGCGTCGACTTACCCTTGTTATCGGACGTAGCGACGTGGCACACCGATGCAGCCGACTTCTTCTTCGTTCCACCGTTTGGTTCCTTGCTGGGCAAAGTCTGAGCCCTAGAATCCTTGGTGAATGTGGCTTCCAACGCTTGGATACGGTTTTCGATAAACTCGACTAAGGTTTCAAAGCTTGGAATCTTTCGACTGTCGATCAGCGAAGTTTGCCAATCAATTCTCGACGTGGTATTAAGCTTTTCGACCGTCAGAAATAAGAACCAGTCACTCCAGTGAGGGACAGGTCGTTTAAGAGCCTCGAACGCGCGTTTAGACTGCCTTACAGTAGTGAGAAGTCGTTTGAGCTCGCTAGCCGACTGTTTGACCACCGGAAGACAGTTGACCACGTTTCGCATGTATTTAAAGAGCAATAAATGTTCGTTCTCATAGGTATTGAAGAGATCTTTCCACGCACCGTCGTACCCCGCGTCGGTAATCGCAACGTTCGCCAACAAGTCCGCGGCCTCCCCGCTGAGGCTAGATTTCAAATACTGTAGCTTGAGGACGTTAGGGATCTCCGTGTCCTCGTGAATGAGCGCTTTGAAAAGTCCCTTGAAGTTTTCCCAGTTCAATAGATCACCGTCGAACTTTGGCAATTCTATTTTCGGTAGGTGAACTCGTTTTTGAGTCGCGGGCGAAAACACTTGCTGTGCCGGGACGCTAAGAGGGGGCCCTGGGGCCAAAGCCTGTATGGCCGTCACCAATTGCACCGAAACCTCGAAATGTCGCGCTTCGGTACTCGAAAATACGTCATTCTTAATGTACGCGCTGTTTGATGCATCCTTGCTTCGTCGTATTTTCCGATGACGGGCTACAAAGTCGGACCAGTACTCGTCCAGCTTGGCTAGACGACGCTCCAAAACCGCGACGCTGAGATTATCTTGACCCAATTTCTGAGTATTGACCCAATATCGATCGATCCAGCCTGCTATCTCTTCTTGATCTTCCATGAGGTCTTCGATTGTAGCCATGGCTTGAAGCCGCTTAAACGACGCTACTTATCAATATTTACCCGGCGTCGGATCGAACCGGAACGTCCACCCACACAGACGGAACTGTCGCTCTCTCGATACGAAATCAAAACAACCCGCTTGAGTTCGCGGTTAGCAACAGCGAACTGGGTGTGAACTTGCAGCAAATAATGGATTTAGAAATGATAAAGTTTCTTACGGACTGGTGACCGCTAATCCTTCTTGGCTGATGCGTGCACATACGAAAAAGTCCACCCGATGCACAGCACTTTTGAGTCCCGGAAGTCCTTAACAGCCAAGGGACTCGGCACACCACTGGTCACCCGTACGATTGTTTAACACAGTTTCACTTGCGAACAGCGATCGTTGTTGACCGCATTTACTGCGCTTTAACAGCACTGCACTGATCCCGTAATCGCGTGGATCCGGCTCGAAGGACCAAAAATGTTCACGCCTTTCCCCGCAAACGGATAAACGGGCTGAAAGTTATAAACGCTGCCAGATATATGTGTGGACACACCGACCACGGATCAGGATGCTGGACAAAGTAAAAAAAGAAACACGCACCTGTTACTTTACTAAATCACGGGTTTATTTACAGGATTTATTTACAGGATGCGCGGTTCAAAGTTATATGAAACGGTGATGCTTAATGACCGAAAAGGGACGGGTCAACGGACATACTGATAAGGAGACAAGAAGTGAGGCTTCTCCCTCTCCTCTCACGCAACTCCCCGCTCCGCACCGACCGCACCATGAAGCTACTCGATCCACCTCAGGTACGGCCGGCTAGGACGGGAGAGAGAACATGCGAGAGTGAGAGAGAGACAGCACTCATTTACAGCGACCGGGCTATCGGCTCGAACAGTTGTCAACGAAACACTGCTTATCACCATAAGAAACATCCGGATTGACCAACGTTATGGATTTCACGATAATATCATTGAAGAAAGAGTAGATACACTTTACGTGCGAGTTAAATAATAGATATATATATGTGGGTATTTATTTCGACTATATTCTGTCACGAAATGATATCGTTGGTCACGGTCAGACTTCTCAATTCAATTTTTATGCGAATGATAGAACCTATTTCACATCGTCTATGTTAACAACACAATTTTTTTTTTTTTTTTGCAATTTTACCATTGAATCATCCTGCGTCTGTCACATAAAACCATTCTTAGGTTATATTCCATATAAATCAGCGCATCGTACCTATAAGTTAATTCGCAAAATGAAAATGTACGCTGAATTTTTTTTTATTTGCTGACCTTATTTCCGGAAATAGGGTGATCAAGACCGTCCACGGTATTATCCGATGATTCACTGGATTCTGCTCTATCGCTGTTATTTTGCGTGTCAACAATCACAGGTGCACCACTTGCTGATCGCGATTGTAATTGTAATTGTAATTGCTTTATTTTTCATGCCGTGTCCTGTAATCAGGACAAAGGGCAACACGGTGGTACAAAGATGGATATAATAAAATTATAATAAAATTACATAAGTAATCAATTAACAATAATATATTAACTGTAATAAATAACACGAAGCCTAGAGAATGTAAATGTGGGGGGCGGTAAAGTGACGGACAATGTAAATAGTATGAGAGGTAACAAAGATATACGACTAATGACGATGAAACGAAAAAGAAGAGATGATGGAAAGCGGATAAGATACTTAGCTTAGAACTGTTTGTAATATATAATATACAGAAAGGCAGAGCCTGATTAAAGCGATGCAACCGAAAAGACTGCTAAAGACTGCAAGGGCCTGATAGAATCGAACTGAAGAGAGCAGTTTGTAGACTGCCCGCAGTGATAGGGCACCAATATATTCCTAAATATACAGAAGTTTATAGAGAACAACCTAGAGCGTTAACTAGAACTTAACTTAGAACGCACGGAAATAACATAACATCATAGATATACAGCATTCGGAAGTAAAAAGAAATTAAAAATAAATTAAATTAACGTGAGATAGATGATGAGTGGAGATGAATGAAGATGAATGAACCTCGAACACGTGGACGCACTGGACACTACAGCCTCGGCCTAGGCAGGAGCTCAAGCCCTCGATCAGTGGCAAGCAAGTGGGCAAAGAGCCTGGACTTGAAAGCTTCGGGTGTTACCGATTCACGAACAGAGCTGGGTAGGTCGCTCCAGAAGTATATCGCGGACAGAGCAAAGGAGTTCCGGTAGGAGGCTGATCTATGGAAGGGGATAACGAAGGCCGAGGAAGTATCGATGACAGACGACCTGACAGACCGGCGCACACTCGGATCAGGATCGAGGAAGAATTCCCGCAGGTAGGTCGGTAATCCCGTAGCCAAAATTCGATAGACGAAAACACCCAGAAAAAATAACCGCCTTTCTACTACTGGAAGCCATCCGAGCCTTTGGCGATAAGGTGAGATATGCATGTCTCTGCGCAGATCGAAAATGAACCTGACGCCACAGTTGATGAGCCTTTGAAGCTTAAGATTTAGGTAGCTTGGGGCATCATGATAAGCTAAGCAGCAGTAGTCTATATGCGGAAAAATTAGAGATTTGACAAGCATGGCCCGCAATTTTGGGGACATAGCCTCCTTGTGGTATTTGAGCCTGTGAAGGGTCCCATGCACCTTTTTCGAAATGTGGGAGACGTGAGTGTTCCAGGTCAGATCAGAGGATACCTGAACGCCGAGATTTCGAACTGAGCTGACATAGGGCACTCCTTGGCCATTTACCGACACTAGCGGAGGATCCAGATGGCTCAGTTGGTGCAAGTAAGGTGTGCTGGCCAGAAACATGGCTTTAGTCTTAGTGACATTTAGCTGCAAGCCATTCGATGCAGCCCAGCATGAGACAGCCTCTGCATCAGCACTGGCCCTAGCGATAGCTGTGTGGATTTCGTCAATGGGAGCATGAAGATAGATCTGCAGATCGTCCGCAAAGATGACGTGCTTGGTAAACTCCAGCACCCGCCCAATATCATTGTAATTTGTAATTTGTAATTTATTTTATTTATATGCCTTGGCCGATGAACAGCCATTGGGCAAACGGAATGTTGCACAGGGAGAAATAGTACATGAATACATATAGTTAAAAACGATATAAAATACAATACAATATAATAGATATACTCGATAGACTATAGCAGAGTGATTATGAGGTTATGAAGTTATTATGAAGTTTGTGATGGGGATGATGAGGGTGAGGGGTGTAGAGACCAAAAGGTGAGGCATTAAGACATATGATGGGTGGGTGAGGAGGCATAGATGAATGAAAGAAGAGTGGAGTCTGGATACCAGCGAGAGAGCTGCATGACTGCCCGCTAGTATCAAGATGACCGGGTAATGAAGTGGATTGAGCACTGTAGGTAACGATGATGATGTTGCGAACCAGTTCGTGGGCAGGCGCAATAAAATTCGTTGAGTAGCCAGTAAAAATAATTAGTTAACAATAGATAGAGATATGAAAGAATAATAAGACATTAATGAATAAGAATAAAAATAAACAATAGCGAGAATAAATATTAGATAACTCGTAAGTAATCATTGACAATAAACAAAAGTATATGAATTAAGGAATACATATAGATAGACAAATGTATGCGGCCATTAAAAATAAAGATAAGGATAAAGGTGAAAATAATCAATAGCCAAAGAATTATTAACAATTAACAATAAGCCAGGTAACAAAGATTGTTAATAACCAACAATAAACATTCGTATAAACTATAGAAGACGAAGCCGGTGGGGCGCGCGAGATTCAGAGCCTTGGACGTGGGAGAACAGAGACGCTATTTACCCTGGTTAGAAAGAGGTGTTCAAACAGCCGTGTCTTGAACATATTCACGGTAGCTGAATCACGCACAGATGGAGGCAAACTGTTCCAGAAATGAATGGCACTGAGAAGAAAAGAATTTCTATAAGTAGACGTTCTGTGTGCTGGGATGAGGAAGGCAGAGGAGGCATTTGAATTTGCTAACCTGGCCGAGCGGCGCATTGAAGGATCAGGATCCTGGAAAAGTGTGCGAAGGTAAAGAGGGGACGATGTGTCTAGTAACTGGTACAGGAAAGAACCGAGAAAAAAGAGCCGGCGGTCTTCAACTGGGAGCCATCTGAGCCTTTGCCGATAGGGAGTAATGTGGACGTCTCTCCTCAGCTTAAAGATAAAGCGAATCCCACAATTGATGAGTCTCTGCAGCTTGAGATTGAGATTGCTAGAGAGATCGTTGTAGACCAGGCAACAATAATCAAGATGAGGCATGATGAGGGAAGTGACGAGCAGAGTCTTAACCTGCGGCGAGAATACTTCGCTATGACACCTGAGCCTGCGCAGGGTTGCATGGACCCGTCTAGATATCTGTGATACATGATCGTTCCATGTAAGATCAGACGCAAATTGAACACCCAAATTTCTAACTGAGCTGACATATGGAATAACCTGACCATTGACAGATAGTACTGGCACATGTAGGTGGCTAAGCTGGGACAGATACGGCACAGATCCAAGGATGATGGCCTTGGTCTTGGCTACATTGAGTTTAAGTCCATTTGTGAGTGCCCAGTCAGAGACCGCATTAGCATCATCATTCATGTTGGCGACTGCAGTGGTTACGGAGTCGATCGGAAAATGTAGATAAATCTGCAAATCATCTGCAAAAATCACGTGCTTTGAATGACGGAGCGCCAGACCGATATCATTAATAAATAGTAGGAAAAGTAACGGGCCAAGGACAGAACCCTGGGGCACGCCAGAATGATTTGGTAGGTAAGTAGAATGGTCTCCACGGAGATCCTGAACCGCTTGAGACCTACCCGAGAGATAGGAGTGGAACCATCTGACCACTTGGTCGGATAGACCATACCGCCGAAGCTTAGATAAGAGGAGCCTGTGATTTATACAATCGAACGCCTTACTAAAGTCAAATAGAAGAAGAATGGTGAGGCATTTGTCGTCGATAGCTCGATGAGCATCATTCAGAACCTTAAGTAGGGCCGACTGCGTGCTATGGAATCTGCGAAACCCCGACTGCGCTTGATCAAAGATGGCATTACTTTCCAGATAAGCCACCAATTGGTTGGCGACAATGCGCTCAAAAACCTTCGCACAGTGCGGTAGATTTGCTATTGGCCGTGTATCAGACTCCGATTGTGGGGGATCACATTTATTCAGGGGAACAACAAACACGAGCTTCCAATCAGATGGGAACGACGCATCACGCAGCGAGCAGTTGAAGATGCGCGTTAGAAAGGGTGTAACAGCAGCGAGATGATCCCCAATGTGTCTTAGTTGAACCCCATCCGGACTGCGGCCATGAGACTTTTTGCAATAGGTTGAAAGAGTTTCGAGGACTTGCTGCTCCAGAACAGGAGAGAAATCGAACCGTGATTGAGTATCAGCAGGGTCACCTGCAAGTATGAGGTCCAGATCGTGTGTGGAACAGGGAGGGTGCGCTTTGGTGATGGATGTGTAGAAAGAATTAAGCTGATCAGCCTCAAAATGGTGGAGTGGAGAGGATGAGGACTTACCGGGAGCTACAAGATGGAGGCGCCTCAGTTCAGACCAAACACTAGACGCATCTGGTAAACGCAGGAACCGTTCTTTGTAGAAGGCAATTTTAGCTAGAGTAATTTCCTTTTTCACGTCCCGACGAAGCATGCGGTAACGGCTCATAAGCTCCGATGAATTAGCTCTCTTAGCACGGACATAAAGGTTATTACGGTCGCGAATACGCCTCTTAATCTCAGGTGAAAACCAACCAACTGGGGATTTCCCCACAGGAGAGGTCAGGACCGGCGCATGAATATCAAGCGCACCACCGACAGCACCACAAAACGCATTAACCAGGCTATTAGGATCATCGCTCGCAGTAGCCATTGCAGCAGTCAAACCAAGATGCAACTCACTACCCAAGGCTTCTGGATCACAGGGTCGGAAATTCCGGTAACTCCTCACACGGCTGGCTTGGTCCGGGAGAGGGAGTCTATATTCAAACTCAATTAGGTCGTGGCCAGCGATAAATGGTGCAGTAGACTTAGCAAAGGAGTGCAGTGCAGCCTCCGAATCTAGGATAGCGACATCTAACCAGGTGTCAGAGCCAGCCGTGTGATGAGTGTTCCCAAAGGGGACGAGGAATAGGGCGTGAGATTGCACAAGGTCACGCAAGTATCTAGCTTCGTAACTATTACTACTTAAATTACAATTCAGATCTCCAGT
>JAEUYN010001908.1:0-136705 GCA_018257835.1 Euura lappo
GAAGCTTTCAGAGTCAATTTATTGAAAAATCTTCATTTCTAGAAGCTTTAAAGCAATTTTGAATCAGAAATATCAATTTTCAGAAGCTTTGAAAGCGAATTTATGAGAAAATCTCAATTCCTAGAAGCTTTAAAGCCACTTTGAATAATAAATCCAAGCTTCTCGAAGCTTTTAGAGCCAATTTATTGAAAAATCTTCATTTCTAGAAGCTTTAAAGCAATTTTGAATCAGAAATATCAATTTTCAGAAGCTTTGAAAGCGAATTTATGATAAAATCGCAATTCCTAGAAGCTTTAAAGCCACTTTGAATAATAAATCCAAGCTTCTCGAAGCTTTTAGAGTCAATTTATTGAAAAATCTTAATTTCTAGGAGCTTTAAAGCAATTTTGAATCAGAAATATCAATTTTCAGAAGCTTTGAAAGCGAATTTATGAGAAAATCTCAATTCCTAGAAGCTTTAAAGCCACTTTGAATAATAAATCTAAGCCTCCAAGAAGCTTTCAGTCAATTTATCAAAAATCTTCATTTCTAGAAACTTTAAAGCAATTTTGAATCAGAAATATCAATTTTCAGAAGCTTTGAAAGCGAATTTATGAGAAAATCTCAATTCCTAGAAGCTTTAAAGCCACTTTGAATAATAAATCCAAGCTTCTCGAAGCTTTTAGAGTCAATTTATTGAAAAATCTTAATTTCTAGGAGCTTTAAAGCAATTTTGAATCAGAAATATCAATTTTCAGAACCTTTGAAAGCGAATTTATGAGAAAATCTCAATTCCTAGAAGCTTTAAAGCAATTTTGAATAAAAAATCTAAGCTTCTCGAAGCTTTTAGAGCCAATGTATTAAAAAATCTCGACTTTTCGAAGCTTTTCAAACAAATTTACTCAAATATCTATCTTTAAAAACGATCTACATTCAATAATTCTCTACAAAACCGTCAATTCTAGTCCCCCAAAACGCTTCAAAATCCTCCTTCCGCTACTCAAACCCTAATTCTCAACAATATCCCCAAGAATACACACAAATCTCCAAATTTTCCAGCTCCAGCACTTCGTGAACACCTGGTTCACCGGTCCCCGCTGCGCAGTCGTGGCTTCAGGCGTCTCCCAGGAGAAGCTCGCCGAATTCGCGTCCGAGCTCCAAGTTGGACAAAGTGACGCTGGCGGGGAGGCCGCTCGCTACTTTGGAGGAGAACTGAGGAAGGAGAGATCCTCCCAGTTGGCCAGTGTCGCGGTGGCCGTGGAGGCCGCGGGACTCAACAAGGACAAGGAGGCCATGGCCTTTGCGATACTCCAGAGAGCCGCGGGAACCGGACCCCGCGTCAAGTGGGGATCCTCCGCGGCTCCGCTGATCAAAACCGTGGGACAGGCCGCCGGAAAGGATCCCTTCGCAGTGTCCGCGCTTAATGCTAGCTACTCGGACTCTGGATTGTTCGGTTTCATACTTACCGCGCCTGGAAGCGTTGCCGGAGCTGTAAGACGATGCGGGGTTCATTTAGTCGGGGGTTTCGCTTTATTTGGGGGATGAAGATTCTTTATTGATGGAGATTCGGGTTGGATTTTGTGTCTGGAAGGCTGAGAACTGATTCGAGAGGATATTTTCGAACTTAGAAATTTGATGAATGACTTTGAGGTCGATTCAGACTTAGAATCTTTTGTCTTCTTCTTTTTACTTGGTTTGGAGTCGAAATCTTCATAATTTTGATAACTAACACTGATTACTGGTTTTTTCAATTGTTTTTTTTTTCTCATCATGAATGTAGAAACTCGACGTTAATTGAATGTTTTTGAACGGTTTTGGAGCCAAAATTCGGACAAATAACGTAGATTAAATGGTTTTCAACGGTTTTGGAGCCAAAATTCGGACAAATAACGTAGATTAAATGGTTTTCAACGGTTTTGGAGCCAAAATTTGGACAAATAACGTAGATTAAATGGTTTTTAACGGTTTTGGAGTCAAAATTTTGACAAATAACGTAAATGAAATGGTTTTTAACGGTTTTGGAGCCAAAATTTTGACAAATAACGTAGATGAAATGGTTTTTAACGGTTTTGGAGCCAAAATTTGGACAAATAACGTAGATTAAACGGTTTTGAATGGTTTTGGAGCCAAAATTTGGACAAATAACGTAGATTAAATGGTTTTTAACGGTTTTGGAGTCAAAATTTTGACAAATAACTTAGAATGGTTTTGAATAATTTTGCCAAAATTTGGACAAATAACGTAGATTAAATGGTTTTTAACGGTTTTGGAGTCAAAATTTTGACAAATAACGTAAATGAAATGGTTTTTAACGTAGTTAAATGGTGGTTTTGGAGTCAAAATTTTGACAAATAACGTAGATGAAATGGTTTTTAACGGTTTTGGAGCCAAAATTTGGACAAATAACGTAGATTAAACGGTTTTGAATGGTTTTGGAGCCAAAATTTGGACAAATAACGTAGATTAAATGGTTTTTAACGGTTTTGGAGTCAAAATTTTGACAAATAACGTAAATGAAATGGTTTTTAACGGTTTTGGAGCCAAAATTTTGACAAATAACGTAGATGAAATGGTTTTTAACGGTTTTGGAGCCAAAATTTGGACAAATAACGTAGATTAAACGGTTTTGAATGGTTTTGGAGCCAAAATTTGGACAAATAACGTAGATTAAATGGTTTTTAACGGTTTTGGAGTCAAAATTTTGACAAATAACGTAAATGAAATGGTTTTTAACGGTTTTGGAGTCAAAATTTTGACAAATAACTTAGAATAAATGGTTTTGAATAATTTTGGAGCCAAAATTTGGACAAATAACGTAGATTAAATGTTTTTTTAACGCTTTTAGAGCTAAAATCTTGAAAAACGACGTTGATTGAATGTTTTTTAAATGCTTTAAGAGTTAGAAATACGTAAAATTAGACCAATTTCTATTATTCTCGAATCATTATCGCAAGAAAATCGTGAAAAAAAAATTTGAATCCAATCTTTATGAACAAGTTTGGGTATAAAATTTCGAAAAATCACGTGAATTCAATGTTTTTGTACGAATTTGGAGCCTGATTTATTAATTTTGAATCATTTTTAAGCCTTCAATTTTCAGAATGACGTTGAATTATCAATTTCTACAATCTTATCAAACTCGAATCTCTAAAATCACCTCGATCCTGTTTGTATTTCAAATAAAACTTTCGAAAGTCAAAAATAAGTTGAAAAAACTACTAGAATTTCACTATTTTCGCTTCTCTTCAAATTATTCGAACCAAAAGTCCCCCAAATATTTTTGAATGCATAACTAGAACAAAAAACTTCGATATAAAATTTATCTGATGCACAATTTCAAGCCTTGAAAGTCGAGAAAAAAAATTTAAACTTCCAAACTAATTAAAAAAAAAAATCCTCCAAATATTACAATTTTTCTCGTTTCTATCGCTCAAATATCTCCAACGAGTCTTAAATCTTTCAGCTCACTACGGCAGCCACCAAGTGGCTCCTGAAGCCGACGATCACGGACGCAGACATAGCCCGCGGTAAGGCTGAGCTGAAGGCGTCGGTCCTCTACGCAAGCGACAACCCGACGGCCAGACACGAGGGTCTAGCCCAACAGGCTCTCTTCAAGGGCTCCGTATCTTCTCCAAGCTCGATCGTTGCTGAGATCGATAAAGTATCGGCAGCAGATGTTAAGAACGTGAGTGAAATTCGATTTTCCAAGAAAATAAATAAATAAATATTTCTGTTTAATTTAATTTCAATTTCTTTTCTCTTCTTTTTTACAGGCTGCGAATAAAATCGCAAAGGGAAAATTGACCCTCGCTGCGATCGGCGATCTCAGCAGCGTTCCGTACGTCGAAGACTTGCATTAAAAGAGAAGAGAACGTGAAGAAAAAAAAAATAAATAAAAAAAATAGAGAGATTTTGAGTATAATATAGAAAAACAGGAAATCGTTCTAGCATATGATAATTAATAATTAATAATAATAATAATTACCATCTAATTTATCAGAAGAAAAGCAAAAGAAAAAAAAAAACAAAGAGAAAAAGAGTAAAAATAAAGAAAATCCATGAGATTGTCGAGAAAACTGAATACAGTGAAACACGACTTAATTTCGTGGTGTTGCAGCAATTCCCTGTAATTGTGTAAATATATTAAATGAAATAAAACAAAAAATTAAAACGATTATTTTTGTTTGTTTTGTGTTTTTTAATGTAATAAAAAATAATGCAAATAATATATTATAGCTTTTTCGCATCGCGAATTAATTACTATTCAATTAATACATAATAACGTGAAGAATTAGGCGTAAAACAGAATCAAATAATTCGCGATTTGCAGAAGCCAAAAATACGAATATTTGATATTATCGTAATTGTTAATTTCGTTATCTAGTATAGCTTGACTTCTTCGATAGAATAATGCTTCGAGGATCCTTTGGGTGTCGGTACCAGCGTTTTACCCGCCTTGAGCCTCTCTACCAGCGGCCTGAGCGCCTCTAGATCGTCGATTAGCTGAAACTGAAGAGAAAAACAATTAAAAAAAAAATTAATTATTACAAATTTTGTCGATCGATTAAAAATTGTAATTTATTTCTCTGTTATTTTAAACTGCAAATGCGACTAAATTCTACGATTTTTCATCTATTTTTGACTGAAATTTGAAGAAAAAATAACTAAAACTGTTATTACAGGGGAAAAATCGATTATTCGATCGATCGAAACTTCAGATTTAGGAGTAATAAATGATTGATTGTAATTTTTCAAGTCGAATAATCGACTAATCGCAGCTCCGAATGAATTTTAAAATCGATCTATCGAATAATCGACGCTTGCGATCAATAATAAATCGATTCATCGACTAATAAGGCTCGCAATTGATTTGAAAGTCGATTGAAACCAATAATCGATGCTTGCGATTAGCTTGAAAGTCGATAAATCGACTAATCGACGTTTCAAAAGGACAAGAAAAAATTGGGAATCGATTAATCGAACGATCGAAAGCTGCGATCACCTCAAAAATCGATTGATCGACTAATCGATGATTGCGATTAATAGAAAAAAATCGATAAATCTACTTATCGACGCCTTTGGATCGATTCAAAAATCGAATTAAGTCGAAAAATCATCGACTATTCGACGCTTTCGATTATAATTCTAAAATTTCCAAATAATCGATGCTTGCGATCGAATTCAAAGTCGATAAATCGACTAATCGACGTTTCAAAAGAACAAGAAAAAATTGGGAATCGATTAATCGAACGATTGAAAGTTGCGATCACCTCAAAAATCGGTTAATCGACTAATCGATGCTTGCGATTAATAGAAAAAAATCGATAAATCTACTTATCGACGCCTTTGGATCGATTTAAAAATCGAATTAAATCGAAAAATCATCGACTATTCGACGCTTTCGATTATAATTCTAAAATTTCCAAATAATCGATGCTTGCGATCGAATTCAAAGTCGATAAATCGACTAATCGACGTTTCAAAAGAACAAGAAAAAATTGGGAATCGATTAATCGAACGATTGAAAGTTGCGATCACCTCAAAAATCGATTGATCGACTAATCGATGCTTGCGATTAATAGAAAAAAATCGATAAATCTACTTATCGACGCCTTTGGATCGATTTAAAAATCGAATTAAATCGAAAAATCATCGACTATTCGACGCTTTCGATTATAATTCTAAAATTTCCAAATAATCGATGCTTGCGATCGAATTCAAAGTCGATAAATCGACTAATCGACGTTTCAAAAGGACAAGAAAAAATTGGGAATCGATTAATCGAACGATTGAAAGCTGCGATCACCTCAAAAATCGATTGATCGACTAATCGATGCTTGCGATTAATAGAAAAAAATCGATAAATCTACTTATCGACGCCTTTGGATCGATTTAAAAATCGAATTAAATCGAAAAATCATCGACTATTCGACGCTTTCGATTATAATTCTAAAATTTCCAAATAATCGATGCTTGCGATCGAATTCAAAGTCGATAAATCGACTAATCGACGTTTCAAAAGGACAAGAAAAAATTGGGAATCGATTAATCGAACGATCGAAAGTTGCGATCACCTCAAAAATCGATTGATCGACTAATCGATGCTTGCGATTAATAGAAAAAAATCGATAAATCTACTTATCGACGCCTTTGGATCGATTTAAAAATCGAATTAAATCGAAAAATCATCGACTATTCGACGCTTTCGATTATAATTCTAAAATTTCCAAATAATCGATGCTTGCGATCGAATTCAAAGTCGATAAATCGACTAATCGACGTTTCAAAAGAACAAGAAAAAATTGGGAATCGATTAATCGAACGATTGAAAGTTGCGATCACCTCAAAAATCGGTTAATCGACTAATCGATGCTTGCGATTAATAGAAAAAAATCGATAAATCTACTTATCGACGCCTTTGGATCGATTTAAAAATCGAATTAAATCGAAAAATCATCGACTATTCGACGCTTTCGATTATAATTCTAAAATTTCCAAATAATCGATGCTTGCGATCGAATTCAAAGTCGATAAATCGACTAATCGACGTTTCAAAAGAACAAGAAAAAATTGGGAATCGATTAATCGAACGATTGAAAGTTGCGATCACCTCAAAAATCGATTGATCGACTAATCGATGATTGCGATTAATAGAAAAAAATCCTTTGGATCGATTTAAAAATCGAATTAAATCGAAACATCATCGACTAATCGATTATAATTCTGAAATCTCCACCCATCTGCGACCGATACTTCTCACAGTTAATCCAGAATCCCTGAATATCGTTTATTAATTATTCTCACATGAATATCGAGGACTGCGCTGAGCTGCTGTAAGAGATCGCAGACCTTGGGGTCCTGGGAGAGCAGATACTGCTGATAATGAGAATCCAACAGGAGACTCGCCCAATCGACGAATCTTTCCTCGTTCGGTTCCAAAGTCCCTTGATGCTCTTCCTCCTGATTACCGTCCAGCGCACGAGTCAGATAATTTAGCAGTACCAAAATCTCATTGAAACCGATTCCGGTCTTGAGATGCGAGAGCAGCGATATGTCCGAGTAGCTAACGCCCAGAATTTGGTTGAGGAAGACTACTCTGCCGGCCGGCTGAAGCTGGCTATGCGGAGAGTCCGTGAACCCGTTCTGTATGGATTCGAAGGTGTCGTCGCTCGTCGTCAGGCAGAAAGACAAAAGATCGATGATGAGTCGCTCGGGAACGTCGTTGAAGTTCTTCAAGCACCAAATCAGACTCGGAACATCCTTGGATTTTATCAACGGAGGAACGAGCGTCTCTAGAATGACGGATTCGGGGAGTCCCTCGTTTACTAGCGTCGATATCTGCTTGGACAGCTTCTGAGGAACCGAGGGTGATACGCTGGGTGTTTTTTTGCTCCCAGATCCCCAGTTTGCGACCTCCATTTCCTGTATCACGACTATTTCATCCTCTCCGTTGCTCTTGTCGTTTCCTAGGGTCGAGTTCCGTGACGAACCGACCATCGCCTCTATCCTCTGGGGGGTCAGGCTGTAGGGGGCTATTGCCAAGTGTCTATTAGCCGCGAGTAGAAGTTTGTCCTCGACTCTCCAAAGCTTTGCTTCGGGAGTGTAGAGCTTTAGCTTCTGAGTAGCTTGGGCGAGTTTAAAACCCAGGTTGTAGATAACCAGGACTGCGCCTTCCTCCAGGGGATCAGCTCCGTAGATAGCGACCGTTATTTCGTTCAACGGAGTCATTATAACCGGGTGCTTTGTACTCAGGGCTGTTACTACACTCAGGAGATTGCCGGGCGGAGGGTTTGCCGACAGGCCGATCAGAGGTAGGCTATAGAGGCGACCGTGGGACCCTGGAATCGGTGGAAATTAATTAGAAACACGTTTTTTGTGGTATTTTCTTAATTTTTTTTGAGTTTAACGAAAGATCGAAGATCTATCGATTGAAAAATCGATTAATTACGATTGGGATTGATTTAATAGTCGAATAATCGATTAATCGACGCTTAGAACGAGATTCAAGATCGATTAATCGACTAAGCGATGATCGCGATTCGTTTTAGAGTCGATTATTCGAAAGATCGAAGATCTATCGATTAAAAAATCGATTAATTACGATTGGGATTGATTTAATAGTCGAATAATCGATTAATCGACGCTTAGAACGAGATTCAGGATCGATTAATCGACTAAGCGATGATCGCGATTCGTTTTAGAGTCGATTATTCGAAAGATCGAAGATCTATCGATTAAAAAATCGATTAATTACGATTGGGATTGATTTAATAGTCGAATAATCGATTAATCGACGCTTAGAACGCGATTCAGGATCGATTAATCGACTAAGCGATGATCGCGATTCGTTTTAGAGTCGATTATTCGAAAGATCGAAGATCTATCGATTAAAAAATCGATTAATTACGATTGGGATTGATTTAATAGTCGAATAATCGATTAATCGACGCTTAGAACGAGATTCAAGATCGATTAATCGACTAAGCGATGATCGCGATTCGTTTTAGAGTCGATTAATCGAAAGACCGAAGATCTATCGATTAAAAAATCGATTAATTACGATTGGGATTGATTTAATAGTCGAATAATCGATTAATCGACGCTTAGAACGAGATTCAGGATCGATTAATCGACTAAGCGATGATCGCGATTCGTTTTAGAGTCGATTATTCGAAAGATCGAAGATCTATCCCTACTTAAAAAGTTGATTGTCACGATTATTTATCGCTGCTTCTCGCATCTATCGCTGCTTCTCGCATCTATCGCTGCTTCTCGCATCTATCGCTGCTTCTCGCATCTATCGCTGCTTCTCGCATCTATCGCTGCTTCTCGCATCTATCGCCGGTAATCGCTGGATCTCGCATTTCCGTCAGCTCCTTTCCGCGATGCCGATTGGACGGCGGTGACGCCGCTCGGATCTGTTCGCCGGAAATTCTGCTCGGGGCGCGCGAAAAATATGACTGCCGGCCGTCGCTGTCACAAACTGCATATTAGGTTATTGACACGGTTAGAAGCAAAATACTTCTCGCGATGAAGGTGAAATTCGTGCTACTTGCTCCTATGGCTGGCGGTGTGATCTGAAAAAAGTCTGTCTGCTGAATTCGCGCCGTTTGAAGTTGTTGTTTTTGACAGGCGCGATTCAAAGCGAAATTTTGAAGAGGTGAACGAAAAGTCAAGATTTTCAACCTTTGAATTGATTTCATCGCGCCGTTTGAGAAGCGCATAACCTGTAAATCGCAAAGCTTCGAAGAGGCGAACGAAAGTTCAAGATTTTGAACAGCTGAATTGATTCCGATGAAAGGTATGTTTGAGGTACAATTTAATAGTTTTCACATAACCTTGATCGGGGGAAATTTGTGTTCTGTACGTTTATGGCACAATTTATGCAAAGGTAGATTTTATATAAGTAACGGGTACGGCGATAGTTATGTAAGTTTTGATCCGACAGCTGACGGTTATTAGCGAACGGACGGAATTGGACCACTCCCGGCGCCTGTGCAATACTGGATTTTGGTACCAGCTTTGTAGAATTGGAATTTTTTTTCGTTAATGGTACAGATAATTATGACTGATAAAATGTTGTGGGTGCTGTTTGCGCAAACAACGCGCAAGCGATGAGCATGATAATCTATCCGAAATTCTGTTAACCGCTCGCATAGTATCGTATTCAGTAGCCGGATGCTGAAATACAGATCCACCATCTTATTTGATTTTATCTCGATAACAAGTGAACGCGCAAACGAAATCGAGTTACGTTCTTCATATTCAAGGTACCCGCAAACGATCTGAAGGTATTTTCAGACGATTGTCTCGACTCTGGGTGTTAATTTTATGAACCTACAGATATGCACGAAATTTGTGAGTTGAGGAAGACGTTTTTATAGTGAGCACGTGATCACTTCTGAAACACTCTTAACAGCTGATACTATCCGCTAACAAACAATAATATAATAAGTAGGTACTACTGATCAAAAACAAATAAAATTACAGCATGAACAAATTGAAAAATTCTTTGACTAACAACATATGGGTGATTCTCCTGAAAGACTCTTTTTTGGGGCCCAAAATAACAAAATAAAACAAGCGGGTTTGGGCTGACTATGAGCCAGCCTTCGAATTTCCCGTTATTTATTTTGCTCTCAGCTGTTTGGAAATTTGCAAATATGACCTCAGGTTTTTGATCAGCGGTTCAAAAAACCTTCGAGTACCAATTTCCGTAAGATTTCGAATGTTTTTAGTGTTTTTCCCGGCAAATCGGATTCGCCATTTTGAATTTCGCAGATCTGACTTCAGATTCGTGATCAGTGACCCAAAAAACGTACGAGTACTAAGTTTCATCCAAATCCAAATGTATTTAGTTTTTTTGCAAGATATCGAATACGCCAAATCAAAATTTTGCAAAACTGACTTCAGATTCGTGATCAGCGATTGAAAAAACCATATCCTACCAAATTTCATTCAAATCCGTTGATTCGTTCTCAAGATATCGTCATTTTTTTTGTGTTTTTTTTTTTAGAATTTTGTTATTTGAATAGTTCAAAAAGTACTAATCTGATCAAAGCCAAAATCTAATCAGTTCTAAGTCGAGAAAAGCCCCGTCGATTGAGCCCAAGTTGATCGAAATCCGACCACGCGTTCTCGAGATATCGCGCGGACAAAAATGTGGTCACGCACATACACACACACACACACACACACACACACACACACACCCAGAAGTCAAACTGAAAATAGTCGGAGGTGATTCTTTGGACCTCGAAACGTGAAGATTTAGTGAAAACTCAACTTTTCATTTTCCGGGTGATCACAATAACTTCCTTTTTTCTCTGAAAACAGAGAAACGGGAAGTTAAAAAATCAATTTTGACTTCGAAATTGCTGGATAACCTCCAGTTTGAAGTAATATACAAGGTTATAAATTACCACTTGGACAAACTCAAGCTCATTTTGAGGTTTCTACCATACTTTGGGCATATACTGGTGCCAGAGGAATGATGATTGAGGGCCAGAGGAATGATGCCAGAGGACTGACGATTTTGACGATATTTTGTCCGTAATCCGACATGCAAAGTCTTTCGGACCTCAAAAACGCGGCGATGAGTTGGTACTCGATAGTTTTACATGCAAACATAGACGAACTTTTTTTTTTTGAAAATGCATAATTTGGCACTTGCCAGAGGAATGACGCCCCAGCTTGTGACATCACTCAAGCCACACTGTTTCGTAAGACAAAAAGTCACAAGCGTTGAAAATGAAACTTTGACCAATTGTCAGCTCGGTGAATTGGATCTGTCAAGAGGAATGACGGCAACCCGCGTTTCAAAATTCCAATTTTTATTAAAATGTTTGTGCTCAGTTTTGTTATTTGGATTTCAGAAAGGGGTCGTAAAA
The DNA here is from genome assembly GCA_018257835.1 of Euura lappo. Taxonomy (NCBI): domain Eukaryota; kingdom Metazoa; phylum Arthropoda; class Insecta; order Hymenoptera; family Tenthredinidae; genus Euura; species Euura lappo. The sequence goes on from JAEUYN010001908.1 coordinate 11,370, forward strand.
ATCGTTTAGTTTGAGAAAATATTCATGATTTCTATTAAAAAATTTGTTTTCTTTTGAAGTAGCCCTTATCCTTTCCCCTAGGGTAAGGAAAATGTAAGTGTTTCAGCCGGAGGAACTGATGTTTAGGGGTCAAACCCCGCAAAAAAACCCATTAAAATAATTTTGTTTTCAATTTTTTCTGTGATCCTATCTCAAAATGCGATGATCTAATATATTCTGGTCGAGAGATCTAAAAAATCTGTGGGATTATTGAAAATATACTCCGTTTCAGCAAAAATGAGTCTTTCGGGAGAATCAGCCATATGGTTTTGACACTCAATTTACAACACAGCGATTAAATCAGAATCAGTTAGTAAAGATTTAGAAAAGGTCAGCAGAATGAAAAAAACGCTGTAATAACGATCTGAAAGTTGGTTCCAGAAGCGCGCGAAGCGCGCTATTGTGAGCTAGTCGATTAAAAAATCGATTAATTACGATTGGGATTGATTTAATAGTCGAATAATCGATTAATCGACGCTTAGAACGAGATTCAAGATCGATTAATCGACTAAGCGATGATCGCGATTCGTTTTAGAGTCGATTATTCGAAAGATCGAAGATCTATCGATTAAAAAATCGATTAATTACGATTGGGATTGATTTAATAGTCGAATAATCGATTAATCGACGCTTAGAACGCGATTCAGGATCGATTAATCGACTAAGCGATGATCGCGATTCGTTTTAGAGTCGATTATTCGAAAGATCGAAGATCTATCGATTAAAAAATCGATTAATTACGATTGGGATTGATTTAATAGTCGAATAATCGATTAATCGACGCTTAGAACGAGATTCAGGATCGATTAATCGACTAAGCGATGATCGCGATTCGTTTTAGAGTCGATTAATCGAAAGGTCGAAGATCTATCGATTGAAAAATCGATTAATTACGATTGGGATTGATTTAATAGTCGAATAATCGATTAATCGACGCTTAGAACGAGATTCAAGATCGATTAACCGACTAAGCGATGATCGCGATTCGTTTTAGAGTCGATTAATCGAAAGATCGAAGATCTACCGATTGAAAAATCGATTAATTACGATTGGGATTGATTTAATAGTCGCAAAATCGATTAATCGACGCTTTAAACGAGTGAAAATCGATTTATCGAAGGTTTGAACGAGTTTCAGATCGATTAACGCTTGCGATTGTCTGAAGAATCGATTCGTCGACGCATGGGGTGAATTTCAGAAGCGATTAATCAACTTATCGATTGTTTTGATTATTTGAAACAAACTGATCCAATCGATCTATCGATGTTTCAGATTGATTGTAAAATTATTCTAGTTTTTTCATTTAAAAAGTCGACTTATGAGCTGATCGAAGCTGTAAAAATTAATATTAAATCGATTAATAGCAAAGAGATAAATTTTTCCACTGACAGAGCGTGAGAAGATAGGCGTTGCTCTTGTCCTGAGTGACTACGTGTCCCACGAGCTCCTCCGAAGTTCTTTGAATCCTTATTCTGATCAGATTATCAACGTCTTCTCTGTAGTCTTCGTCGTTTAGGGGAACGACGATGTAATCGTGGCGATCGTCGAGCAGAGTCAACATGCAGAGGTACATTTTTGAGCCCAAGTTGACTAACTGCGAGTCTTTTATCTTCTCTCCCTTCTTCAAAACGCCGTTATCGCCGTCCCATGACTTTCTGTTGTTCAGAGCCCAGTTTAGCGACGCCGTTGAACCGTTTTGCCTCACCAGGATCGGAGGGTAACGGTCGATCTTTAATATCGTCTGGAAAGGAACTCGGAATTTGTGCTTCTTCACGCTGTCCAAATCGCTGTCATCCTCTGACCATACTCGGATACAGTTTTCGTTGAAGACCCCGACGTATCGAGACGTCGTGTCGTCGTAGATGACCTGTGTCGTTAGACGATCTTTGCTGGACCAGCTGCTCAACTGTTTTAAATCTTGTAGCTGGAAGAAGAAAAGAGCGGGAAAATTGACTGAATTCGAACGAGAATCGATTATTTTGATTACATGAGGAAAATTTTGAGGTTAGGAAAGGTCTTTCGAGGTCATAGAGGTCTTTTAGAACGGTTTTTGAATATTTTAAGTATGATAAATTAACGAATTCGTGGAAATTTTGAGGTTAGAATTCTTGAAAATTGCTTAATTAAGGTCCTGGAGGATGGAAAATATTCTTTATCGAATTAATAACTTTTTTTGAACGTATTTTCGAATATGTAGATCGAAATCTGTGAAGTGAATTGAAAAATATGGACAAATTTTGAGGTTAGAATTATTAAAAATTGTTTAATTCTGTTTCTAATAGCTTGAAAATTAATTGAATCGATTCCATGACGGTTTTTGAACCTGTCTTCGATAAATATTGTTTCAAAATGGGTTGAAAATTGACAAATAGGAAAAAATTTTGAGGTTATATTGTTCAAAAATTCAATTTTTGTGTTTCGAATCGGCAAAAAAATGATAAAAAAGTTGCGTTATCATAGATTTAGACAGTTTCTCAGTCTTTTGTAGACGATAAAATCATACAGTCATTAAAATCCGTAAAAAAAAATTTTCGGCTCCGAAAAGTCGCCCCAATCCTAACCTTGTATCTTATAACGATGTTTTTTCCTAAAGTAACAATGACACATCCTGAATTAGCGTCCTTTTCAACACCCAAAAGACTCTGCTGGTCTATAAGAGGACACAGGGTGTAATAAGAACTGAGTTTAGCCATTATTTCAACAATATAAATAACAAATACAACGTGTTGTACCACACAATGAAAACACGTTTCCTCAATCGTCAAATCCACCGTTTCGGCTTTCTTCGGCCATTTCCGCCTCTCTTCGGCTATTTCCGCCCCTCTTCGGCTATCCTCGGCTATTTCCGCCAGTTTTCCATACCGCCGCCAGATAGCGCGGCGATCGATTCGATCATTGCCATACGGCATAGACCAGCGAGATCATAGATGGGCGTGTGTCTATACAGCGTGTATTCCTAACGACTGAGCGGTCTGAAGTTGGCGACAATCGAGAAACAAGCTTTCAGACTGTTTTGAACCAATCCAATTGTCTGGAAGCTCATTTTTCGATTATCGCCAACTTCAGACCGCTCAGTCGTTAGGAATACACGCTGTATGTTCGTTTCTTCGGTCATCAAATCACGCGTTTCGGCTTCCTTCGGCCATTTCCGCCCCTCTTCGGCTATCTCCGACTATTTCCGCCAGTTTTCCATACCGCCACCAGACAGCGCGGCGATCGATTCGATCATTGCCATACGGCATAGACCAACGAGATCATAGATAGACGAGTGTCTATATAACATCCGTTCATCGCTCTCATGACTATATAGCGACTTTTAATGATGTTTATCGACCTAAGGGACTCATATAATACTGTATCAGTGTTGTCGAATCTATTCTTCGGCCATTTTTATCGATCCGAAGGATTTTCTGATGCGAACGACGTGATAAACTTCGGCCTACCACAAGCATCGATTTTTCGGTCTCGCAAACCTTCTAGGACTCTTTCTATAGTCTATGGAATTTTGAATGATCGGTAATGGCGGTTTCGCGCATCAACTTCACGTTGTCCTTCGATACTAGTGGGATTCGTTCGTGATTGAAGAGTGATAGACGTACACACAGAAAAAAAAAGAAGAACGAATAAAAAATGACCTTTCGATTGATCATCACATCCGAAATGAATTGACGATTTTGATTTTGAATGAAATAACACCGCGATGATCAAATGCGTCGATGATAGACCCGAGGGTCTCGCAAATGCTTGTGATTAATAACCAAAAAGTAAGACTGTGGATTACCTAAGTGATTCGAGTAGTAACGGAAAACTGGCTTCACTGGCTTCTTCGCCGATTTCTAACCGAGTTGTTTTCACACGTTAGAGAGGCAAGTGTTTTTTATTTTCTTTCATAACAGACCTTTTCTTCTATTGTTTATCGTTCTTCTGTCTCAGTGTCGGCTCGGAATTAACTAAAGTCGACTTCCAGGTGGAATAAGCCTCGTAACATGAAGGCAGCGGCGCACGCAGCTGCGAGAGTCGATTCCATGCTCATGGCTAAAGGGAAGCTCCGAGGTTCCGACGGCAGCGGGAAGGTAAAGACCTTAAATTCTAGCTCCTGGAGCCTCTCAGGCTCTATTGATCCGCTCAAAGGTTGAGAATCGACCCTAAAATGCATTCTATGCACTTTATCTCACAGTTTTTTGTTCGATTGATACAGTTTGCTGCCAACGGCGGATTCAAGGGTCAGGAAATGTACACAACAGAGTTTGAGATCAACGAGGCACCTCCCAGCGCCAGGACGCTACTCACTAAGGGATATGTGCAGGAGGAGATAAACTCGTACTCCGGTACGACGAGGAGATACCGTTTTTGGCTTAGGAATATGAAAGGAGGCTTGGTTCTCGGTTTACAACCATTAGAATGACAAAAAAACCTTTTTGGAACCAGAAATTCACGACTTGGAAGCATAATAAGCCAGTAGAATCGATCTAGAGATGAAATTTGAGCTCCAAAACTGTACTTTTTGGCTTACGAAGCAAAAAACGTTGTTTTTTTCATTACAAATCAATAGAATTGTACCAAATTCTGGAAAAAAAACTTTATTTTGGGTAATAATGGACCCAAAAACTGTACTTTTTGGCTCACGAAGCAAAAAACGTTCTTTTTTTGTCACTAGAAGGGATGATAATTGAATAGAATTGTACTAAATTCGTTATTGAAACAGAAAAACTGTATTCTAGTCTCTTTTCAGGTCTAGGAATACGAAAAAAGGCTTGGTTCCCGTTTTGTAACGATTAGAATACCGAAAAAACCTTTTGGGAACCAGAAATTCACGTTTTGGAAGCATAATAAGCCAGTAGAATCGATCTAAAGATGAAATTTGAGCTCCAAAACTGTACTTTTTGGCTCACGAAGCAAAAAACGTCGTTTTTTTCATTACAAATCAATAGAATTGTACTAAATTCTGGAAAAAAAACGAAAAAGGCGCTTAGTTCTCGTTTTGTAACGATTAGAATACCAAAAAACCTTTTGGAACCAGAAATTCACGTCTTGGAAGCGTAATAAGCCAGTAGAATCGATCTAAAGATGTAATTTGAGCTCCAAAACTGTACTTTTTGGCTCACGAAGCAAAAACGTTGTTTTTTTTCATTACAAATCAATAGAATTGTACCAAATTCTGGAAAAATACGAAAAATACGAAAAGGCTTAGTTCTCGTTTTGTAACGATTAGAATACCAAAAAAACCTTTTTGGAACCAGAAATTCACGTCTTGGAAGCGTAATAAGCCAGTAGAATCGATCTAAAGATGTAATTTGAGCTCCAAAACTGTACTTTTGGCTCACGAAGCAAAACGTTGTTTTTTCATTACAAATCAATAGAATTGTACCAAATTCTGGAAAAAATACGAAAAATACGAAAAAAGGCTTAGTTCTCGTTTTATAACGATTAGAATACCGAAAAAACCTTTTTGGAACCAGAAATTCACGTCTCGGAAGCGTAATAAGCCAGTAGAATCGATCTAGAGATGAAATTTGAGCTCCAAAACTGTACTTTTTGGCTCACGAAGCAAAAAACGTTGTTTTTTTCACCGCAAATCAATAGAATTGTACTAAATTCTGGAAAAAAACACTTTATTTTGGGCAATAATTGACCCTTCGATCGTTTTTCCAGGTGCGATAGTCTCGACACGTGGTCGTTTCATGACGGAGCAGGAAAAACTTCATTGTACAAACGAGAGATCGCTGTATCTCTACATACAGGGTCATACGAAGAGGAATATCGACCGTGAGTGTGTCTTTTTTTAATCTAAGACCAAAGATCGAAGAATTGAAATGAAATATTGATTTAATTTGTGTTTTCCGATGTTTATTCACAGTCGCAATTCAGAAAATAGGAGAAATCATCAAAACCGAACACCAAAGCTCTCTCAACAGGCCGAGCAGGTTCACCAACGCCCCTCCGCCGCTCATGAGCCTCCATTCGCCTGTGCCTACAGTGGTGCGAAAATATTCTTGGAGAAAATTGAATTTTTCATTTCTATTGAGATTGAAATTTAATTATTCTTCTCAAACTGGGGACCAAAAAACAAATTTAAAGATAGAAACGACCCAGATTTTGGGCTTTAGATCCTTTTCTCTCTTTTTTTTTACTTCTTCGAGTCTGAATCTAAAAAAAAACGCCGCGCTTGGATCCAAAACTATTGAAAAAGACTAGAAAAATGAAGAAACTACATTCTAAAAATTATCAAAGTCTGAGAAAACTCACAAGATTCATATAAATCAATCAATTCTCCGAATATAACGACTATATCCTTGAATTTCACTCGTTTCACGGATATTTTTCGATACTGTTCGCCAATTCAGACTCAAAAATTCTAATTTAGTTCCAAAATACTCCAAAAGGTGTAAAATTTTGATCCCAAACTCTCGATTTTCAATTCCCAAGGACGATATTAATAACTCTTCTTTCTTCTAATTCTAATAAAAAAAAAAACAGGAGAAGATATGCGTAGGAATCGAAAACGCGCCCCAAGGATTCGACCTGAGGGGCAGAATAATCGGCGCGGGGGGTTCGAACCTGCTCTACATCCGCGGAGAGACCGGAGCGACGGTAACTCTGAGAGGACGAGGCTCGCAGTTCATCGATCCAGTCCTTGGCGTCGAATCTCCGGAGCCTTTGCACCTCTACATAGAGTAAGGAAGAAAGAAGGAAATCGAGCCTCGGTTCTCGTATTCCGCTACGCCGAGCTCCTTTCATTCGTATTTTTCATCTTTCGTTGCTCCGACAGACATCCGAAACCCGAGGCTCTCCAGAATGCCAAACAATTGGCGATAAATTTGATACAGACGATGCAGTCCGAGCTTCAATCCTACATCCAACAGCAACCGCCCCCTGTCCAGACCCAGCAAGTCATGGAACAGCCTCATATACAACAAATTCAGCAAGGTGTCTTTTTTAGAATGACTTTATTAAAAATCAAACTAATTATTCAGTGATAAATTTTGCTATTTTATCTTGCCTTCGATTTTTACAGCACAATTTCAGACCATGAATATCGGGGCTCTTGGACAGCCTAACGTCGTTACGATTCAACATCAAGGTATATAATCGAGTTTGCGGAGATATTCTCATTTTTTACTCTTCAATTTCAGTTTAAAAAAAATAATTTATCAATTTTAGTACCAAGTTTTTTTATTTTAGGACTGATTAATCATTTTTATGCACAATTTGATCCATTATTTTTACAATTACTGAATTTCTTCAACTTTTCGGTGGAAAAATTTCAGTTTCTTCACATTTGGGATTTTTGATTTGATCGTTGTGTAACGAGTAATTAATTTCCAGACATAATACAACATCCGCAAAGCAGCGTGATGACTCTACCGGCGACTATACTGACTGCAACCGTTGCCGGAGCTCCCGGAGGAGGTGTGAACGTCCCTCCGCCCGGTGTCCACATTCCAACACATTCGGGACCTCTCGTACCTTCCGGACAACCACAGGTTCGGTTAAAGAGCTCTGAGATCCTCTAACAAACTTGGAAAGCTTCTTAAAAACGCAAAAATCATCGATTCCCTTATTTTTAATGACTCGAACAGCGTCTGAAAGACGAAAAATCATCGATTCCCTTATTTAATGACTCGAAAAGCATCTAGAAGACGAAAAATAATCGATTTTCTTCTTTTAATGACTCGAAAAGCATCCAAAAGACGAAAAATCATCGATTCTCTTCGTTCAATGACTTCAAAAATCAAAGATCATCGATTCCCTTTTTTTTTTTAGTTCAATGACTTGAACAGCGTCTGAAAGACGAAAAATCATCGATTCCCTTATTTTAATGACTCGAAAAGCATCTAAAAGATGGAAAATCATCGATTCCCTTATTTTAATGACTCGATCAGCATCTGAAAGACGAAAAATCATCGATTCCCTTATTTTAATGACTCGAAAAGCATCTAAAAGATGGAAAATCATTGATTCCCTTGTTTTAATGACTCGAAAAGCATCCAAAAGATGAAAAATTATCAATTTTCTTCTTTTACTGACTCGAACAGCATCTTAAGTACGAAAAATCATCGATTCCCTTATTTTAATGACTCGAAAAGCATCCAAAAGTCGAAAAATCGTCGATTACTCGAAAAGCATCTAAAAGACGAAATATCATCGATTTTCTTCTTTTAATGACTCGAAAATCATCCAAAAAACGAAAATCATCGATAAAAAAAAGAAAAGACGACTAATAGTAGAAAAATCATCGAATATCGCCTGAATATCGAATAATCCTAGTGTTTTTCATTCTTCAACTGAAAATTTCGTTCCTTTAATGACTCGAAAATCATCCGAAAAGTAAAAATCATTGAAAAAACAGAAGAAAAATCGACCAAAAGTAGAAAAATCATCGAATATGATCTAAATATCGAATAATCTTAGCGTTTTTTATTCTTTGAATTAAAATTTTGTTCTTTTAACGACTCGAAAATCATCCAAAAAGCAAAAATCATTGAAAAAACAGAAGAAAAATCATCGAATATCGCCTAGTTGTCTTGTTTTTTCTTCAATTTCCATCAATTCTCATAGAATGTAAATCATCGATCATTACTTTCCAGGAAATGCAGAGCTTCATGCCTCCGCCTCCGGTGGGTCAAGTCCAGCTGATCGGCCCCCCGCCGACAGTGAGTCAAGTCCAGTACCAAATCCACCCGGCCCAGTCCCTCCAGATCCAAAACATCCAAGTGCCTCCCCCCGGCTCTCAGTCTTCCCCTCAATCCGTGACCCAAATGTACGTGATGAGCCAGCCTCCGCCGCAATCTCCGTCCCAACAGAACTTCATAGCCAGCAGCAGCGTTCCCGTCAGCGGCGCCGTTTCTTACGTCTACACGCAACCCGGCATCCAAAGACCCTCGACCCCCTCGCAGAATATAATCGAAAGCGTAAACGTGAATCTCCAACAGCCTCCGCCCTCGGCGCCCATGAACATCACGCAACAGCCTCCGCCGCCTCTCCTCCACCTCCATTTCCCCCCTCCGAACTTTCCCCACAATCAGCCGCCGCCCCCGATACCCCAGACCTATCAGATCCAGTACCAGCAGGTCCAGACTCAAGCCTCTCAGGGTCAGACGCAGTTCGTTATTCAGCCCGGAGAGCACATGGTCCAACAGAGCCACGAGCCCCCTCCTTCCCAGCATCAGTTCGAAGGCCAGCACCCGCAGTTTCACCTTCAGGTGCCTCCGCCGAGCAGCCAGACGTTCTTGGTTCCGAACGGACAGCATCAGCAGCCTCCGCCCCAGCTGGACGGACCTCCGCAGCCGGTTCCGCCGCCGCAGATGGTCCCTCCGCCTGCCGGTAGCCAGGGACAGGGGCTCGGCATGATGACCAGTGTCCCGCCCCCCACGCAGGCAGCACCTTGGCTCTATCAGCCCCAACCGCAGCAGGTTCCGCAGTCCCAGGCGCAGATACAGGTCCTGCACAACGTGCCGCCACCGCAGATACAGTATCATACGCAGCAGATTCAGTACCAGAATGGGCAGGTTCATTACACTATTCAACCTCCGCCGCCTGTGGAACAGAAGCCTGGGTCTCCGGAACAGAAACACGGGATCAAGAGGAGACTCTCGGACGGAGATGGACCTCAGGTAGATATCGATCGATCGTCCTTTCCTAAAATAGAAAGAAAATACAGTTGACATCAAGACGAGGGGGGAAATAAATCGCGATTTGACTGACACATTATTTTTCCTTTAGTAAAACAATTAAAATTGTTTGTTTCATTTATTTCAATTTATATTATTTTTTTAATCGCATTTTTGTTCGGTTTTTAAATTCTAACACCATATCGCGTATCTGGTGGTATAAGGTCTTATCCACCAAAAAGTTGATTTTGGTGGTAAAAGGTCGTATATCGCGTGTCGAGTTGTATAAGGTCGTATCCACCAAAAAGTTGATTTTGGTGGTAAAAGGTCGTATATCGCGTGTCGAGTTGTATAAGGTCGTATCCACCAAAAAGTTGATTTTGGTGGTAAAAGGTCGTATATCGCGTGTCTGGTGGTATAAGGTCGTATCCACCTTTATTAAAATATTTTTTTTTTTTCTCATCTTGAGAATCGGAATTTTCATTTTTCTATGCATTTGACATGATTTTAGAGTATTTTGAAAAAATGAGTAAAAAAAAAAATAATAATGGCGAATGTGACCTTTTATCTTTAGCTTGTTAATTTTGTTTTTGTTAAAAAATAAAAATTTCATATTTTCTGAACGTATTTTCACATTTTTAGCGGAAATACGGAGAAAAAAAAAATTGATATGCCCTTTTATCTTTATGCATGGTAAAAAGTCTGATATTTTATTTCATTTCTCATTATTTCAGTTATTTCTCATTATTTCATCTATTTTCTCAGTTATTTCAGTTATTCGTCATTATCTCACCTATTTTCTCAGTTATTTCAATTATTCCTCATTGTTTCACCTATTTTCTCAGTTATTTCAGTTATTCGTCATTATCTCACCTATTTTCTCAGTTATTTCAATTATTCCTCATTGTTTCACCTATTTTCTCAGTTATTTCAATTATTCCTCATTATTTCGTCTATTTTCTCAGTTATTTCAGTTATTCCTCATTATCTCACTTATTTTCTCAGTTATTTCAATTATTCCTCATTATTTCGTCTATTTTCTCAGTTATTTCAGTTATTCGTCATTATCTCACCTATTTTCTCAGTTATTTCAATTATTCCTCATTGTTTCACCTATTTTCTCAGTTATTTCAATTATTCCTCATTATTTCGTCTATTTTCTCAGTTATTTCAGTTATTCGTCATTATCTCACCTATTTTCTCAGTTATTTCAATTATTCCTCATTGTTTCACCTATTTTCTCAGTTATTTCAATTATTCCTCATTATTTCGTCTATTTTCTCAGTTATTTCAGTTATTCGTCATTATCTCACCTATTTTCTCAGTTATTTCAATTATTCCTCATTGTTTCACCTATTTTCTCAGTTATTTCAGTTATTCGTCATTATCTCACCTATTTTCTCAGTTATTTCAATTATTCCTCATTGTTTCACCTATTTTCTCAGTTATTTCAATTATTCCTCATTATTTCGTCTATTTTCTCAGTTATTTCAGTTATTCCTCATTATCTCACTTATTTTCTCAGTTATTTCAATTATTCCTCATTATTTCGTCTATTTTCTCAGTTATTTCAGTTATTCGTCATTATCTCACCTATTTTCTCAGTTATTTCAATTATTCCTCATTGTTTCACCTATTTTCTCAGTTATTTCAATTATTCCTCATTATTTCGTCTATTTTTCTCAGTTATTTCAGTTATTCGTCATTATCTCACCTATTTTCTCAGTTATTTCAATTATTCCTCATTGTTTCACCTATTTTCTCAGTTATTTCAATTATTCCTCATTATTTCGTCTATTTTCTCAGTTATTTCAGTTATTCGTCATTATCTCACCTATTTTCTCAGTTATTTCAATTATTCCTCATTGTTTCACCTATTTTCTCAGTTATTTCAATTATTCCTCATTATTTCGTCTATTTTCTCAGTTATTTCAGTTATTCGTCATTATCTCACCTATTTTCTCAGTTATTTCAATTATTCCTCATTGTTTCACCTATTTTCTCAGTTATTTCAATTATTCCTCATTATTTCGTCTATTTTCTCAGTTATTTCAGTTATTCGTCATTATCTCACCTATTTTCTCAGTTATTTCAATTATTCCTCATTGTTTCACCTATTTTCTCAGTTATTTCAATTATTCCTCATTATTTCGTCTATTTTCTCAGTTATTTCAGTTATTCGTCATTATCTCACCTATTTTCTCGGTTATTTCAATTATTCCTCATTGTTTCACCTATTTTCTCAGTTATTTCAATTATTCCTCGTTATTACATCTATTTTCTCAGTTATTTCAATCATTCCTCATTATTTAATTCATTTCCTCGGTTATTTCTTAATTATTTCACGCTTTATTTCGCCCTCGTATCAATTCAATCGATGATAAATTAATTCTCTTATCTTCCCTCGGACAATTCCCTCAGGCATTATAACATAAAATACATGCCAAGCTGACTGATTACCGATATAACAGAAAAAACACAAAATAGAATGAAATAAACGCAAAAATGAGATATAATAGTGCAATTCTACAATTACAGTCATCACTGTCATCCAGAAATTGTTCTGAATGGCGTTCAATCGTTTCTTTCAGGACTCGCAGTACCCATGCGGACCTCCGCCCGTCCAGCGACACGGAACTGGGTGAGTCGTGACGACCTATTTTATACTCTCCAATTTGTATCTGACCATTGATTGATTGATTGATTGATTGCCATTGACAGTTATTTTGATGACATTCGAAAACGAAATAGGCTCAACAAAATGAAATGAATGTTTATTCGATAGTTGATCCGAGCCTTAATTTCGTCGTCGTCGTATCTGCAGCGCCGGTTTCTAGATTCCTGAAAACGATCATTCGGACTGGGATTGATAATGCTCTTCGAAATCTAGACATGTATGAATTTGAAGAAGAAACATTTTTTTTGCACAGAATTATCGAGCGTCGTTATACCACGAAGAATGTACCTACGTCGTTTAACGAAAGGCGACGAGAGAACAGAGCCGAAAAGAAGTTTTTTTTTTTTTTTTTCTTTTGAACATATTAAATTAAATAATACTGTTATACCTAGAAGGGGGAAAGAAAAGAACCGGCAGAACCAAAGACAGAAACAAAATAAGAGAGAGAGAGAGAGAGAGAGATAGAGAAAGAGAAAAAGAAAATTAATTAAAAATCAAATTATCTCATACTGTTTTATTATTATTATTATTATGATTATTATTATTATATTAAGGGGGAGATTTTGGTGAAAATTTTTTAAAATCGCTCTTATATCACACAGAGAAAAAAAAAAAAATCAGTTTTTTTTTTTTTTATAATTAAAGAACAAAATTTCAACTTTGCGAAGAAGATTTTTGAATTTTTTTTTCCTACATCCCATTTTTATAATAAATTTTCACCAAAGTCTCTCCATAATGAATTAACGATGAAAGTTTATTTTATTTCTTCAGGAAGAAAAGAAAGTGAAAGTGACAAAGTCGAGGTTCATTAATTAATTATACAATAAATTGGAACGACTTTTTTTTTCTTTTTTTTTTTTGCTTCTCAAATTTCATTTTTCTACTTCGGAAATTATAAACAATTTATCATTGATTATATTGTCGTCTAATTAATATTCGTTGGCGATATTTTCATTGTTAATTTAAAATAGTATATACATATTTATCTAAGAGATTAACATAAAAAAAAAAAATTGAGAAGGAAAATAATATTAGATAAAGCGAGGAAACATTTTTATCCAATCTAATCTAATCGAATGTTGAGGTAAAAGAAAAAAAAAACGAAATTGAAATAATGAAACAAAAAAAACAATTCAATTCAATTTAAATAATATAAAAAGAAACTACAAGTTTATAATAAAAAATTGAATCGCATGTTTTCTTCGTTATTAAAATTCGTATTTTATTCTCATTAACGACGATATCAATAAAATTAGACGTTACGTATAATCAATTTGTTTAATTCATGTTTATTATATTAATTAATTAATTAAAAGAATTATTTTTTTAAGAAGCGAATTTAGGATAAACGATAGTATCGAGAGAAATCATGATCACGAAGAAGAAAGAAAGTGAGAGAGAGCGAGATAATCGCAATATAAAATTACATAATTAAAAGAATAATTTTCCTATTATTTTTTTTTTCTGTTTCTTTTCGATTTTTCAAGAGAGAATACAAAGAGAGAACGAAATCAATGTTGTTAATTATTTCAGAAAAATATTCAACGTCCGGATTATTAGATGTGGAAAACCGAATGAATAATCGATTGTAAATTTATTGAAATAACAAATAACTTGGATTATTCATATTTATTCATCTATTTTCAATCTTCTTCTTCTTCTTCTTCTACCTCGTCGTTGTTTAATTAAAATGTACTAAAAATTGTTCAAGCAGAGAAAGTGAACGGAATCAACTAGCGAACGGTCCGCCATCCGGAAGCCGTAACTCGTCACCAAACGGCCAAAACAGAAAAAAGCTGCTTATACCATCTTCACATCCAGGTCTGTAGCTAAGAGTATTAGAGAAGGAAGAGTGCTGGATATCGGGGATTAAAAAAGACTGCGCAAATTTATTAACAACAATTTAATACAGTTTTCTTTTTTTTCCCACAGTTTTTATTAGCTACTTTGAAACCGAGATCCAGCACTGCTTGCCGATACTCTTAGACTGTAGTTGATACATTGATATTACTTTCTTCAACGATGATGGAAATGAGGTGAAAAGATTTAAAAAAATATATGAATTGTAAAAAAACGTCAGTTTTTATCATCTTTTGATCAAATCATCAAATTTTCCATCATATTTATCAAAATTTTTTATGCATGTACACAGTTTGCAGTTTATTTCCTCATTTTTTCCAGCTTCGATCACCTTGGCGGAGAGACGAGGCGGTTTATCGATGAAATTATCTGATTTTAGAGCGAATTTGGAGCAAACAATCGATTTATTTCTCCCGTTGTTTTTTCTTCTAGCTAGAATATCTCCGATTATCGAAGCTCCAGCCTCCCGGAGGAGAGACGACATCGATTAACGTTGCAAACTATCTTTTTTATTGCAGTCTAATGTCACCTGAGGCACCAGAAATCGAGGAGATTCGATATGTGTCGTAAAAAATATCTTTTTTGGTCACAGCAATGGCAGAACGAGACTCGAAATGAAACGGCTCCTTTTACATCTTCTTTTCCACAGATGGCGGCGATATTTTCTCCTCCGTTGGTCAAACCGAATTTTCTGCCAACTAAACTTTGGTCTAATCTCCTCCGCCTTAGCGCACATAGTTCTGATGATCCGATTTCTGTTTATCCAGGTGAAAAACGAAACGGAGATAAAAACGCCGTTGGACAAGGTACAATAAATGATTCTACCGACGAGTCCCCCGCTTTAATTCGTCAAATTAACCGTCCATCTACTCTCGTTGTAACAGGAAACGAACAGAATCATCACCCGGCTATCGATTCCTCCGGGATGCCCGCCCAGGCTCCGTGGCAGGCCTACCAGCCCCGGACTCCGTGGGGCCGGCCCCCTCCCCCGCCGAGAGAGAACGAGCACCACGTTCTCTACCCCGCGCCTCCGCCCATCAATATGCCTCCGCCTCAGATCAGGCCCATGAGAAGTTAGCGATTCCCTAACTTCTTCAGGGATTATAAAAATTCTAACGATTTTCTACGTGTTTAGACCACATGGAGGGCAGCAGGAGTCCCCAGAACCCGATCCCGGATCACTTCTCCGGTCCAGAGTTCCATCCCTACACGACTAAACCTCCGCCGTACAACTCGGTGCCCCTTATGCAGTCGATATGCAACCCGCCACCGCCGCCTCCGCTGCATCACAGAATGCACAGTCAGCCGTACCAAGTTCCTGTCTCGCAGTCTTATCAGCCGCCCGCTTCGTGTCCGCCTTGGATGAACTAGGATCAACGGTGCGTGTTATGCGAGATTTTAGGACGCGATTTTTAGCAATTCTTGATGAATTCCGATCAGTTTTACAATATTTTCGTTTCATTTTGGATTTTGAACATGAATGTGACCGAAGATTTATTTATCTGTTTCAGGATTGCGACTAGCCGATACGCCCACAGCTTGATTAGTTTTTTAATGATAAAAAGTTTGTCTTTTCCTAGGAGACAAAATTTTGTACAGATAGATTATTAATGATATTAAAAAAAAAAAGCTGAGTTTGTTCAGCTGGATCTGAAGTATTTTGTCCCGATTTTGAGCGATTGACTCCAACGTTTAAGAAGAATAAGAAAAATATTCTACTATTAGTCCTTAGTACCTTAGTATATAGAAAATCGGGTGACAAAGTTGTAAAAAAATATGTTATTAATGTATATTCTAATCAATTAATTTATTTATTTAGCGATAAAGTCGGATAATACTAGAAAGAATTTAAAATAAACTTAATTACTCTGTAAATAGCTGAGCAATAAATAGGAAATCAAAGTTAATTTCACTCTGTGAATATCGATTCTGAAAACAAAGAATCAGCATTTGTTTCGCAAGCAGAAGCGAAGAGGAAGGAGAAAGTGGACCCGACGAGGTCTGCTTTTTCGCGAATTATAGTCATGCCGTTATCTCAAACTGGAAGATTTTTCCCTCCTCCGAGTCTCTGATGTCAATATTCTATACAAAAATGCCTCAAGTCTGCCCGTCTCCTTCGCGCCAGCTCGAAGCAGCTGCCGCAGCGTTTCGAAAGGCTAGACAGAAGTTTCCGAGGCATTCTTGCTCCGGAGACACCGAGGAATATCCCATGGTAGGCGACACGGAAAATGAATTTTCTGCATTCATCGTCGAAATCTCTCGATCAGATCGCTAGCGGCAAGCTCTCGTTGTCCAAATCTAAAACCGGAGGAAACCAGTCGATGTCTTCCTCGAGGACTGCCTCGTGGTCTCACGACTGTCGCGTCGGGCAACGAAACGGAGTGGAAGAACTCTGCGAAGCTTGCGGAGGGCGTCGGGACTGCCCGCATGCCCCTAAGCAGATGATCAGCGGACTTGAGGACTGTCTCACAGAAGCAGCCTCTAAGTCGACGCACAGTTCCCTTGGGACAAAGAGATGCAGACATCGGAGACCCTGCGGTCATGTTAGGGGAAGAATTCAGACGGAAGAACGAATTTGCCTTCTTCATGGGTTCCCCGGTTCGTTGATAGATCTTTGAGTCTCTTTTCTTCGCGCGAAATTTTAATTGTCGTTTCTTTTCTGGCTAATTCTGATCAAAGCCGCTAGAAGAAGGTCTTCGATACCTCGGAAGCCGCAGAATCAGAGACGTAAGATTTTCCCACTTCCTACAGGTTCTGGAATTAGATTCTATCTCAATTTGTATGCCACAGCAGATTGCGAGCGGAAGGAATCTCCATCTGCAAGGGGAAAAGTCCATCATCCGACGGCTGACGAACAGCAGGATAAAGTTTACTACGGTCATTCTCCTGCGATGATGGGAGAATTGACTTTCTCCAAAGATCAGGTACCGAGATCGTCGAGGAACAGGGAAGCCTCGTGCAAATCTTGCGTGAGACAGGCGGAAAATAGTCGGAGCGGGTCTAAAAAGGGTCGAGAGCCTCCTTCGGACGTTTGCCTTCGCCCTTCTCTGATAAAAGCGGCGCAACGAAGAGCCGAAGGTCCGCGTAGCCACCAGAGTTTCAATCTCTGTGGCCAGCATCCGAACCCGAAGTCTGGATGGGATGAAAATCTTCCGATAATCAACCACAAGGATTCCGTGTCTATCCTGATGGACAGGTTCAGAGGAAACGACAAGCGTAGTCTGAGACTGCGGAATATGTCGGAGCTGAACTCCGTCCTGGGGAGTAAAACCAGCTGCGGAGAAGGCGGCAGCTTCGACGACGAGGAATCGATCGACACGAGTCTTCCAGCTAGGAAAAGCTTCTCTGGGGTCAATCCGGTCAGGAAACTTGGAAGGGTTGCTAATCAGGGGCTCAGAGAGAACGAAAGTAGGTTCAAAAACCTCAGGGCTCGACTCAATAGAAGCGGGGTCTGCGGGTCATCGCCTAAAGGAACGCCGTGTCGAAGAGCGTTGTAGATTTTAGGAGACACAATTATTATTTTTATTGCGAGAAGGAAGAGTATTTTTTATTTGAAACGAATTTTGTTGAAGATATTATAGTTTTCTCATTAAAGATGATCTTTTTTCACACAAATTGATAAGTGTTTGTCATTGTTATAATCTTAATCTTTGCGTTCTTCGTTATCTTCTTGAATTTCTTGCGTTTTGGCCTCTGTCGCAGCTTCCAGATCCTCGGTCTCTGCTGGTGCCTGATCGATTTCCGGTTCCATCGCTATGGGAGAATCTTAAAAATTGTTTTCTAGATTGCTTCAGAACTTTTTTTTTTAATTTTACCATCGTTGTCCTCTTTCACATCGCTCCGAGCTTCGAAATCTTCTGCTTCTTCTTCTTCTTCTTCTTCTTCTCCTTCTTCTTCTTCTTCTTCTTCGTCTTCTCTGGGGCTACCATCTTCCAGCGAGTTCTTCTCCTCAACAGCTGGAGGCCCTTCGATACGCTGAGCGTCGTATTCTTCGACTGAATCATCAAGGATAAAACTAAGATAAGACCTTCTTTCACGCTCATAATATGATCATTTTCAATTGCATGTGACTAGCTGAAATTATTCCAATCTTCATCAAAATTTGTCCTCATTACTGTATTATAATATTATCGAATCTCCCGAGGCTCCTTAGATCGAGTGAAATGGGTATATCATAGTGGCGGAGAGTGTCTCTCATCGCTCGAGTACACCAGCGTTCGGAAAATCACAGCGTTCGGCAGCCTCCGTCACTTCTCGGCCGTCTTCGGCGCCCCTCGGCTGCGCTCGGCATCTTCCTGCACGCGGGCCGAACGTAATCAATGGTGCATAGAGCAGTGAGAGAAACTCTCATCGCGCAAGTATCAGATATATCTCAAATCCCAGATTTGCTATTAGTTTTTCTATTATCCTGCTCAGTTTCTGTTCTACCTCATCGACACTCACATTCTTCGTTGATTCTGATTTTCCTCCGTTTCTTTTTATACTCGCTTTCGATCTTGTCAACAGTCTCTATCATCTCTTCCCTCGATCCGATATCATCGGGAAACGTATCAATCGATTTCAATCTTCCCCAAACTCTCTGTCTCAGATTATCTAGTATCGCTTCTACCACCATCGACTGCGACGATCCCGCTTTACTCGGTCGGTCACGACTCGGACGTCTCGCTCGATCGCGATATCCTCTATAAGCAGACTACGCTTGGGTGTCAACATCGATGATAATTAGTCGTTCATAGGTTAAAAATTAGACGAATAAACTCATCAATTATTCAAAAAAACCGTAAAATGTACAGCTGTGCTTGTCTTTCCGAACATGGCCAGCCTGCTTTACCGACGCGATGCAGCTGGCCGTCAAGGGAGGGGTGTTTTCCTAAAGCCACTCAACAGCAACCCCTCCCCTACTACAATACTCTAGCTGCCGGCCTGCCTTACCAACAGGAGAACACAGTATTGTAGTAGCGGAGGTGGGAGGGTGCTGTTGCGTAGCTTCAGGAAGCACTTCCAGCTTCCTTGTCTGAAAAATCGTTGGAGCATAGGCAACGGCCTAGTCCATGCTGTGTGGTCTAGGAGATGTAATAGCTCGCCTGTATGATCGTGGCAGCCTCGTTAGCCCTTTCTCTAGTGTGACCAGAGTCCTGGAACATCATATCCATCCAGGCCACTGCTTGGATGGTCTCTCTGGGGTCTAGAGCCTCTGTACTTCCCTGAGCATCGCCTTCGGCCCCTGTAACTGTTTCATAGACTCGCGTTTAGAATATCTAACAAGGAGAAAATCAATCAGATTTTGGCTGACAAAACGTACGGATCTTGAGTCTGATGTTCCTCCTGATGTAGTAGCCGCGGTAGGAGGACTGAAAAATAGTTTAATGGCTTCTAAATCCTGATTCAGAAAGAAACAATACATAATCTGTGTTATATCGAGACAGAAAATTCCTCAATTCAAAGTGTGTGGATTGATACTTGTATGAGCGTAGCTGCCTTCGCAGCCTCTTCCTGAGACACTCCGGCCTTCCGGAGGATGGCTATGGTGTTGACCACGGCTCTCTGCCACTGGATCTCGCCCCTAGCTTCTCGGGCCAGCATTTCTTTATAGTGGCTTCGAAAAGCGTTCTGAAACGGAGCAAAGATCCAATTTTGGAAATCTAATTGAAGAACATCACGAGTACTTGTATCGTCGTCGCAGCATTCTCCGCCTGCTCCCAAGTGGTCCCAGTAGACTCCAAGATTTCTCGGATGCATATTCTGCTCTTTTCGTCAATATTCTTGGCTGAAAAGTGCGTTTGGTTGTCGTTATCCTTATCTTATCGATCCAAAAGTATATGGAGATTACATGCCTTCCTGGAGTCCGGCCTTTCGGACATCCACGATGTCGAGATAGGAACGAAAGGCTTTCTGAACAGAGTTAGAAATATCACATACTCAACAACGGCGGGAAAAGTACTTCGTACACTATCGATGGATAAATGAATATTTGCTTCAGTGATGTACCTGAATCCTGGTGGCGGCTAGAGCGATTTGTTCGAGACTCAGACCGCTCTGTTGGAGAATATAAACAACGGATTCGCTCCCGAGTATGATGTTGTTCACAACTTTTACAGCGACTGTGTTGGTGATGAATAAAAATGTAATGCTTGTAAAAAATCTCCGTCGGTTATTTATACCTTTGGCGTTTTCTCTCGTTATCAAAAGCGCGTCTATGTAGTCTGCGATGAAACAGTAAATCTGACTGGGCTGAGCCCTCAGTACCTGAAGGTAATCGAGAATGCAATTGGATTACGTTACAGAATGAATGAGGTTTAATACTTCTCGCGAAATATCAGCGCATAATTCGCGCAGTCCTTCGGGAACGTGGTAAACGTGTTTAGCCCCGTGTTTCTGGAGCGCGACATCCATGATGATCCACTATTTTATGTTTCAACTATGGTTACGAGTCAAAATTCTGGAAGAAACTCAACATACGAACTACGCGGACAGACGCGAACGTGGCTGCGAGTGGCGTACGTTGGACATTTTCTGCAATAGTTTCGAAACGAATGGAATCGCAGTGCGTCATTCCAGTGGTGAAGTACCTACTCGAAAAGAGCTGGCGATGAGTCGTGGAAAAAATGCCCAAACTCAACGACCAATCAGAACCTGGGAAACGGCCAGTCGGTTGTTATTCAATCCACAAATCCCCGCCTCGATAAGATACCCATCATCACGCACGAGGCTCATAAACATGATTTTGAGCCATTTTTGACCCCCCGCCGCCCATGTAACGGGCCGTAACAAAGGATCAATCCCCTCCCCCCTACTTGTTACGTAACAGTTTACAATTGCGTTTTTTGGTAACAAATTCAAGTGTTTTTATTCGTGGGGG
The DNA here is from genome assembly GCA_018257835.1 of Euura lappo. NCBI lineage: Eukaryota > Metazoa > Arthropoda > Insecta > Hymenoptera > Tenthredinidae > Euura > Euura lappo. Next base: position 32,416 of record JAEUYN010001908.1, read on the forward strand.
CTAAAAAGGAAGATTCATACGTCTCAATGCTGCCACTTTATTTTAAGAAGCTGTATACAACAAACGGTTACAAATTTCTATGGGCCGTGGGGCCAAAAAAGCTGTGTTTCAATTGTTACGTAACAAAACTTGAGGCCCCCTCCCCCCCTGACGTAACAAACCGTAACGTTTCACCAACCCCCCTTCCCCCCAAATCGCGTTACGTAATATGTGGACGACCCCTTATCTCTAGGACGCTGTTACTTCTTGATCACCCTGAAAAAGTTCACGTGATAAATGTCATGAAAAAGTAGGTAATTAATCATGTGGTAAATCGTATGCTCTTATGGAAGATTTCAGGTTCACATTTATTACCTGATTTATTATATGATTTATCATGTGATTTCTTACATGGGTCTATTTTTTTGTGTAAAATGCATACTTAATTTCATAATTTATCATATGATTTGTTACATGATGATATTTTACGATGGAAGAAGAAAAAAAAGTTGAACCTGGGCTGGGATCGAACCGACGACCGTCGGATTCGGACGCAGACACGCTACCGACCGCGCTACGACACTTGATATAATATGTATACAGTTTTAGACTTATCAACCTCAGCCGATACAAAGGAACTTGAATTCAACTTCCAATCACATCAAAGCTTATAAACCAAAACCTGTGACTATCTTACATCAGAGGGCGTAGCTCAGACGGTAGCGTGTCTGCTTCCGAATCCGACGGTCGTCGGTTCGATCCCAGCCCAGGTTCAACTTTTTTTTCTTCTTCCATCGTAAAATATCATCATGTAACAAATCATATGATAAATTATGAAATTAAGTATGCATTTTACACAAAAAAATAGACCCGTGTAAGAAATCACATGATAAATCATATGATAAATCTTATGATAAATCAGGTAATAAATGTGAACCTGAAATCTTCCATAAGAGCATACGATTTACCACATGATTAATTACCTACTTTTTTATGACATTTATGACCTGAACTTTTTCAGTAGGGCAGGACTTTGTCGGACGTAATCAGCCCATGGCTGGTTCAAAGGTGAGAAGAATGAACGAAATTGGCTAAAAAGAGCAAGGCGAATTCGGTAACAGCGGCATGAGGATACAGTCCCGACTTGTGACAGTGTTTTCGTCGATAAAATCTCTTATTGTCGTCTGAATTCAGATTTGAAAGGATGTCGCAATAGCCAGCACTATGTGTTGTGTTCATGAAAACCCTAACAACTCACAAATCGCTATATCGTCGATGATAATCCGCGTATGATAGACTCTGTTTTGGTCGATAAAATCTCTTATTGTAGTCTGAATTCAGATTTGAAAGGATGTCGCAATAGCCAGCACTATGTGTTGTGTTCATGAAAACCCTAACAACTCACAAATCGCTGTATCGTCGATGATAATCTGCGTATGATAGAATCTAAGCTCCCCGAACTGATCCCCAAATATTGCCCTGAACGATGCCCCATGAGATAACATCAGTCGGCGGACAGAATCATGACAGCGGCAGCCTGTGGGTCACGTGTTGGCAGGATTATCGTCACGCAGAGACAATGAGTGTCATAGCACAATGAGTCGGAAAATCATGCATCATGAATGTGAAAATTATAGCGATCCATTTTTATTGTCGAACAGTTCGTAATGACATCGTTAGGTTCGAATATACAGAAATGGAAGAGCAGTGGGGATTGATTTTGTGGCTTCATCGATACAACGATTCGCTCCGTGATGATAGGTTCTTCTAGGAAATGAAAACATTTTTGTGTCACCGCATATTGGTTCCAATTATTTTAATGAAAATAGTTTCAAAGAATTGACATTCCTTGTGCGACAATGTATCACAGTATACAGAATCGTTGAAGGACCATAAATGTGTGTTCTATTCCTCGCCGCATTTTAGATCATCCACCGTCGCAGTGACTGGCTTTAGTATCTCCATGAACTTGTCCAATGGACACAGCTCGGTGCACCCCGGTATCGTCTGCGTGACGATTTCGGACGGAATCCCAGTGTAGTAGAGTACCTGAAAAGATTCAGCAATCAGAGGTGGAACAACGCCCAAAGTCGACGACCAACACGAAACTGATATTGATCAGTCGGTCGTTGATCTGTCGCAAATTCCACCTTGATAAGATATTCGCCGTCAAGTTCCCAGAGCTCGAGGATAACAGCACTCGAGTATGCTGGCACGTGAGGCTCGTAGACTCCCAGCGTCAACTGCAGACTGGCTACGTTTATCTCGTGTCCACTGTAGAGGAACAGCTTCCTCCCTTCGTCGAGGGTTCCGTTTCTCAGATTCACCGCATTGTCTACAATCTGGCTGAGCAGAGTACCTATGATGCCGAAGAGACAATGTCATCGTTCGAACACCGCGAGATGCAAAAATCATGACATACCTCCGTAAATTCTCTTCAGCTCGTCGTTGTAGGACATTAGCTCGTAGTAGAGTTCGGCAGCGCTCAGGAGTTCACCGTCCGGGTAGAACTCGTAAACCCAATCCTGCAGTGTTAAATTCGCCGACGCTTGTGCATCGAAATTGTGATAGAGGGCCCACAGGTTAGCAATGCCTGGACTCTCGATTCCAGAAAGTTCAGCAATCGAGTCCAACGTATCTTGGAATTCAGCTGTCTTCGCTAGCACCTCGGAACTGTTCATGACACTGGTAAACTCTGCGCTGTACCTGAAAATGTACCATGGAATCCATTGTATCCGTGCAAATTTGGAGCGGATTCGGATGGATTGCATGTGAAGAACTCACTGCGGACAGAACTGCGAGAAAAACAGAACATCCTTGGTCGCGGGCTCATAGAGAGTTGGTATGGGCTGCCACGGCAGGTCTTCGTTCCACGTCTGAATCGGAGCGGGTGGATAAAGGGCGCTCAGGACCAGCTGGAGCGACATCTTCGTCCTGTCTATGTCAGAACTGCGAGCTTCGAGAACCTCAGGATAGTAGACGTCCCCTAGGAAGTCACCGTAACGCGATTTCAACACCTTACCGAGGTAGTATTCCCGCTGTTTCCCACCCTGCGATCGAAAAAAATCGTCATGAATAGGATGTCATCAAGCAGATTGTCTGATTGTGCAGATGCTCACGTTCGTCAGACCCCCTCGACCGATTGGAAAGTAGGTATAATTGGCGTACGGGTCGTTGGGGTATGTTTCACTGGTGCTAGGTGTGCGGTCACCGTGTCTGAATACCTGTGAACAATATTCGCATCTTTGATGACGTGGAGCGTTCTTGCTATCAAGAGACTGGAGACCAGCTGCTACTTACGACATTGACTAGATTCAACTGTGCTTCGGATCCACAAACAGCGGCGATATGAACCACCACCAGTAACCATGACATCGTTAAGAATCCGCGCATGCTGACCATTTCGACGACCCTGATGTTATTAGTTCTGCTTTTTCTGCTAAAAAGCAAACGCTAAAACTTGAATATTTAATCGATTGCACTGTTCAAACTGGTAGTTTCGTGAATTTACTGAAGACTTTTGCTTCTTGTGATATTTTCTATGTATTAATGAGTTTCACGGTCTTTCTGTTGAGCCACGGCGTTCCTGCCGTTTGGGTTGAAACTGTGACTGTTGATCCGCGATCTACGAATTTATTAACAATCACATCGACATTGTCCCGCTAACACTTTAATCACTTTGCAATCCGGACACGCTACGATATCATGAGCAGCCTAAGCTAGTCGAGTACAATACTACAGATCCATTCGATAGATTGAACTTATAGATCCGATAGTGCGGTAACCCAGACAGACTCCTGGAACGTGATGGTCGGATTTTCGACATCTTCGTTTGATCGAAGGCAGGATCAACTGTTAGAATTCAATCATGTGGTTTTTTTTTTTACATTACTTGAGAATTAGCACGGTGCACCGGACCGGATCGGAAAATCTTCTCTTTCACATGTGGAAAGTTACACTGTACAATGATTAGTGATGTGTCAACCTAATAGTGGTTGGAAGCTGGAGGGACTTTTGCTACAAGTTACAGAGCGCTGTCTGGCATGTTTTTACAGTCAGTAGTAGTAGTTTAGTAGTTTATTCAGGTGTAAAACATACATGGTACTAGACAAGCATATACAAAAAGGGAAAACGCCTGCCATACGGGCCTACCCGCCGAGATGCTTAAGCATCTGTGTGCGAGCCTGAAGTTACATAAAGAAGAGTTAAACTTAGTGAACTAAACAAATAATATAAAATAACATAAAACTTGCCTCCACGAGACAATTAAAGTTGAAACGCTTTTAGCACTTTCCTCCTAACAACACTAACAGTGCTAAAAGCTGGTTTGAAAAACCGCCTTAAGTTACCCTAAGGTTCGGATGTCACGCTTAATTACGATAAGAAAAGATTATGCTTATTTCTCCGACCATCCCATACATAAATTTTGCACTGACGAGCCCAGCTCGTTTCTTGTACAGCGTGACGCGTAACACCCCCCCCCCCGCCAACCCTCAGTAAGGAAGGTTTTTCAAACCTTCAATATAAAATAACATATCGTTCTATATTATATAAATATATCGCCGCCGTCGCCGTCGCCGCCGCCGTGTCAAGATTTCGAAGGTCGACGACGACGACGACCCCCCCTCCTTAGGCTTTCGCGTGACGTCACATGTCCCCCTCCCCTCCCTCCGACTCTGGGTCTTAACCTAACCTAACCCAACCTAACCTAACCTAACCTAACCCACGAATTCCCGGAAAACCCCAGAGATTACCCAGAATCCCCCACGAACACCCGAAGTCTTCCGGAAATACACCCGAAGTCTTCCGGAAAGACCCTTCCGGAAAGACCCGAAGTCTTCCGGAAATACCCGAAGTCTTCCGGAAAGACCCGAAGTCTCCCGGAAAGACCCGAAGTCGTCCGGAAAGACCCGAAGTCGTCCGGAAAGACCCGAAGTCTTCCGGAAAGAACCGAACCGAAGTCGTCATAACAGGTCATGTCAGGACGTGTCAGGTCATGACAGGTCATGACATGTCAGGTCACAACAGGTCATGTCAGGACAGGACTGTTAAAAACGGTAAAAAACCACTCACAATTAGTATATGAATCATGGGATCCCAATCTCTCAGTAATCCGTGCAGAAACCTCATGTCAGGCGTAACAGGTCATGTCGGGTCATGTCAGGTCATAACAGGTCATGTCAGGACATGTCAAGTCATGATACAGAAAACTGTTAAAAACTGTTAAAAAAAAACCACTCACACTTAGTATATGAATCATGGGATCCCAATCTCCCAGTAATCCGTGCAGAAACTTCATTCGGGGGGTTGGCGCGCGAAGCGCGCAGGGGGGCGAAGCCCCCCTAGTATAAATATATAAACATGTCGAGGTATTAAAAGTTTGAATGGATAAAATGTTCAAGTGGGGGTAACGAGAAGGCATGTAGTTAGTTGGCCGGTATATTGCTCACCAGCCACTGTTTCAACTTGGTACAACGTCTTATATTTAGTGGATCTAAGGTTTTGAGGTCCCTAGGCAGTTTGTTGAACGTGGTGGCAGCTGCGTACTCATGGCATTTTTGCCCCACCGTTTTAAGACATCGTGGGAGCATAGGATCCGCGCTACGAGCATCTACAATCGTAGGCGTGTAGAATGGACCCAGGAAGCGATCGTATCGTGACCTCAGGAATTGTCCGAAGTAATATGCTCGTTGTTTTCCAACCTGTACTCGGGTAATACAAATTCTTATCAAACGAAATACTATACCAATCACTGCGACGAATATCGTACACCAGACTTTGAGAGCGATTTAATTTCTGAACACTATAGCCATTTGCTTTTGGAGCTTACGAGTGTCAGTCCTCCTCGACCAATTGGATAGTAGGTTATATTCATGTAACGATTAGTAGGGAAGGTCTCGTGTCCCTCTGGTGTCCGATCGCCATGCCTATGTACCTGAGAACGATAATTGAGGAATTCGTCTGAAAGGGGCCTTCAATAAAAACAAATTGTCGTAGGCATATTCGCTCTGCTGATTCTACGTACGACGTTAACGAGTTTCAACTGCAGACCACTTCCCCAAACGGGGGGAAGGTTGGTGGTAAAGAAACTCATCAGAACCGAGACTCGCATCACTGTCGCTAATCCGTCTGGCATTAATCCTGCTATTTCTATGGATAACAATTCGTATTTATTTGAATAATATTCCGGAATTGAAAACATCGACGACCTTGCTCGGGGTGAATAAATAAACAGGTCATGTCTGGGTGCCTGTAACTCAACAACGATCTTTTTCATGTTGTGATCATCCACATGCTGTTCTATCTCTATTTTTCTGATATATTATTGAAAGTTGAGGATGAGAAATAATCCAGCTGGTCGCTTAGTCAATTGTGCAATTTATTATAGTACATAATCGTTCTTATACATTGATAGGAGAACTGATAAAAAGTGCTTCATCATACATCATTCTTGACTGTGTTTAAAATGCTGCTTGGCCAATCCTAGTTGCACTGCAGATCAGCTTCCGATGCTGTGACTGGTTGCAGGAACATTATGAAATTTTCCAGCGGACAAAACTCTGAACATCCTGGTACCTTTTCAGGTACGAGTACCGAGGATGCTCCCTTGTAGTAGAAAACCTAAAAAGAATTTAATGAAGAATACTGCGCGACGATCAGTCCCACCTTGGTCCCACTCGAAGAGATTACCTTGACGTAGTACTTTCCATAATCTTCCCAGAGTTCGATGATCACAGCGTTCGAAAACGCGTGCGTGCTGGGCTTCCAGATACCAAGAGCTGATCGAAGACCAGCTATGGTCGCTGCATTACAACTGTACAGGTACAATTTCCTGCCTGCCGGAAGCGTTTCGTTCTTGCAACTCAATACATCGTCTAATATCTTCCGGAGAAACATGCCTGCAAGATAGAACACATTGTGTACACTGGATAAGTTATCGCTGCAATCGGTATGCTCACCTCCATTCAGTCTCTTCAGTTTATCATTGTAGTTCCTCAGCCTACTGTTCAGTAATACGGCATCCTCGAGGTCTCCATGTGGGTAAAAATCGTAGGCCCAGTCGGGTAGCCTCAGACCAGACGCCTCTTGTGTATCGAAAGTTTGATAGAGGTTGGCTAGGGAAGCAGTGTCGTTGTATTGACGTCCAGTAAGAGGCTCCAGGCTCTTCATCAGACCATTGAACTCGGCTATCTGTTCCTTCACCTCTGGACTATTGAGAACACGGTTGTATTCTGTGATATACCTGAAAGAAGATCATGGATGCATCATGCATTTCGATCCTGGTTTCAACCAAAGGGAACAAACGTACTGCTGTCATAGACGAGGACGCAAGATGTGGTCTTGGTTCGAATTCTGGTAGGTAGTCGGTATGGGCTGCCAACAGAGGTCTTCGCTCCAACGTTGAACTAATTCGGGAGGAAAAATCCCACCTAGAAGCAGCTGAAGTGCCATCTTCGCGGTGTCCGAGTCCGTGCTACGAGCATCAACAATCGAAGGCGTGTAGAATCGACCCAGAAACCAATTGTATCGTTCTCTCAGGAATTCTCCGGAGTGATATCCTCGTCGTTTTCCATCCTGAATTCAGGTAATATCAAATCTCATTAAATGTTACACTACGAACGTATGTCGTACACCAGACTTTGAAAGCGATTGACACTCCATACACTATAATAACTCGCTCTTCGGGCTTACGGGTGTTAGTCCTCCTCGACCTATTGGGTAGTAGATGTAATCCATGTACGGGTCAGTCGGGTAGGTATGTCCTAAGCCTGGTGTCTGATCGCCATGCACGTGTACCTGAGAACAATAATTGAAAAATTACGATCGAAGGGATATCCTGGAACAAAAATGTTGTCTAAAAATTCGTTCCTCTGGTTCAACGCACGACGTTTACGAGTTTCAACTGCATATCATCGCATGAAACGGTGCGAAGGTTGATGGTCAAGAAGCCCATCAGGACCGAGACTCTCATCATTGCCGATAATCCGTTGACCATGATGGGGTTGGGGCTCAACTTCCTTCAATCCTCACTAGCTAATTGACATCAAAACGGTTGTCGAATGAAATAATAGTGAATTGTCATCGTGGAAGATCTTCTTCTACTCACAGTGCTTCGATGATGCTGGCTCCCTTGTCACGATTGCGTTACTGGACTGGCTGATCCGTGCGACGGAAGACGTTTTATATCGATCCGAAAATTTTCATGGATAAAAATTCGTATTTATTCAAATAATATTCTTGAATTGACAACATAAATGAACAGGTTATTTCTGGAATAATGTAACTCGATAACGATCTTTGTCATGTTGTTTATTTACTTGGTCTTCCGTCTCTTCTTCCTCCTAACAGGACGTCTTGTTGAAATGAATGAATAACCATTTCCTGAAGAAATTTGAACGACGATCATTTCGAGCTGACTCTGGTCACTCTCAGTGATTGGTAAACCTCTTAAACTCCGTGAAAACTGATTTTGAAACTTGACCATTGTTTATCACACTTGGTTGTCGAGCAGACTATAAGGTGTTAACGTAGAGGTAACTCTGCTCAAACAATTACTTCGTCACGATCAATAAAAAATAGCCGGGTCTGCTGAGGAGCTGAACAAATAGCGATAGTTATTTTCGTATTTACAAGCCAGAAGGTTGAATATTACCGTCAATCAGCTGAACTGGAGCGTGAAAAATATGTGGAATGTTACCCAACATGAAGTAGATATTGAATTTCAAAAGTAGTCATGCAACTGACGATTTTTAATTGCGGATCACCTCTCAAAACGTTATCAAGGTTGACGATGGTGAAAAAACCTATCAAAACCCAGAGTCGGACCATTTCGAGCGATTCGTAGTCGATCAGGTGAATCTACACTGTTTGATAATTGGGTATTGTATGCTGTTGCAATGCAATTTTTTTCTATAAATCCCCACTGGCTGATTGATGTCTGATCGATCATCAATTCTGAACGGTTAGATTCTTTCATATATGATCGACAACTGTTGACAACGAAACAGCCTGATATTGTCTGTTCAAATACCACGGATGACCATATATCCACCTCGTTGTGTATTCAAATGTCATTTTCTATTTCTAGACTCCAGAAAAAACATCTTGTTTTCGATTATTGCTAGCTAGTGAAGTGTGGTCAGTGTGATACAGGATAAGACACAGTATTAACGTATTTTTATTCATTGTTCCGAGTAATTAGCCTAACAAGGACCGTATTAGGAAATCAGTAAATTTGAATATGTTCAGACAACTGACATCTTCATTTACATTTACGTTCGGCGTCCGTTGCAGTGACCGGCTTCAGAAGCTCTATGAACTTGTCCAACGGACACAACTCCGAACACCCTGGTATCGTTTGGGTCACTGTCTCGGCGGGAATCCCCTTGTAGTAAAGAACCTGGAATGCAATCGGTAAAATCAAAAAACTCCATGGTAATTGATCGATCGATCGGAAGAACCAACCTTCATGAAGTACTGATTGTGCTTCTCCGAAACTTCGAAAATCATGGCGCTGGAATAATTCGGAATGTGTGGCTTCCAGGTTCCGAGGGTCAGCTGCATACCGGCTACGTTTATCTCGTGAGCACTGTAAAGGAACAATTTTTTACGCTCATCGAGTGTTCCGTCCCTCGATTTAACGGTGTCGTTCAGAATCTGGTTCAGCAGCATGCCTACAAGACAGAAGGAATGCTTATAGTGTGCACTACAACTACTACGCTACTTTGGGATCAAAAGGTGTGATTTTACATTGAATGAACCTGATATTCACCTCCGTAAAGTCTCTTCAGTTTTTCGTTGTACGACATCATCTCGTAGGCGAGGATGGTGGCATTGTACAATTCGCCGTCAGGATAAAATTCCGACACCCATTTCGGAAGCTTCAAGTGCAACGATTCCTGTGATATGAAGAGATTGTAGAGTCTGTGCAAGTTGAGGATAGTGAGATCATCCCGGCCAGTGTGCATCTCCATCTTCTTCCTCAGACCGTCCAACTTGGCGACCTTCCCCAACATCTCAGAAGTCGCACTGATACGGTTGGACTCCTCGACGTACCTGAAGAAGAACAAAAAGTGAAACGAATTAGGTCACGTGCTACTCGCTTTTCATTCGATCCCAGAACTCACTGGCTGCAATAAATCGGAAACAGCAGGTGGTCCCTGTCCGTGGGTTGATAGTCGGTCGGTATGGGCTGCCAGTCCAGTTCTTTGTTCCATCTCTGGATGGGCGCAGGCGGAAAAAGAGCGCTGAGGACCAACTGGAGGCACATCTTCGTCCTGTCATATCCGGTGCTCCGAGCCTCAAGAAGCTCGGGGAAGTATATGGGCCCGATGAAGTGACCGTAACGTTGTCTCAGTACTTGGCCCAGGTGATATTCTCGCCGTTTTCCCAACTGGATTGAAAAAGGAACTGATGAGCATGATGCCAATGGAAGAATGAGACTGCTTCTCAACTGACGTTCGTTAGACCTCCTCGGCCTGCTGGGAAGTAGGTGTAATTGCCGTATGGGTCATTCGGGTAGGTTTCCACGAGGTCAGGCGTCCGATCAGCGTGTCTAAATAACTGAACAACACGATCAAATTTAACCAATCAGACTTTCACACCAGCTGCTCTACTCTTCTACTCACGACATGAACGAGTTTCAGCTTTGTACCACTTCCCGAGACGTTGGCGGAGTAGATCACAGCCATGAGACCCACTAGCATTAGCATTCTGCTCATGGTGAGCTTTTTGTTGACTTCACGTGTCCGCTGGTCTCTATTTAACTGCGATATACAAAATGTCATATGCCATTAGACCAGGATGGTAATTGAATTCGTATCCTCGCTTCGACTTACGCGATAACTCCGATAAACTAATTGCTGCTATACTGTTACTGAACCTGTCCCAACTGTGGCCACACTACGCCTTGACAAAAATAAATACACTATACCTCAGGTGATGCATTATTCAATGATAGATAGAAACATGTTTCATATAATGAACAGCATGCAGTAAATTATGAGGAACACGAGGTGTGAGTTATAGCCATAGATATAGCTAGATGTTTTACAGTTTTGACAATGTCGATACACCTCGTCTTATCTAATCAATTACCATAATTCGTATTATTAAGCCAGTATTGTCGTAAATATAACGAGTATAACCCTGGTGATGGAATGAGCCCATTGCATTCTGACTTCATACAGAATGTCGAACATAAAAAACTACCTGCAACATCAGAAATGTCATGTGCCAAGATAATTTCAAGACGATGTATCATCGCGATCCCACGTCCACGAGGTGACCTTGTATCGTATTTGCAAGTCAGTAAATTACGATATGCATACCACTGTGTGTTAGAAAGTGTATCTCCATCTCATGCAAATGACAGTGTAACGTACGTATTTCTGTTTGATGAGGTGGCCTCAAATTTTATTCATCCCTCACGAGCTATGTGTTATTGTCTAAGTATCATGTTCTGAGGACGTAACTGTGTTTGATAATTCGAGTTAACTCGAGTGCTGCTTTGTCTAAAGATGACAAAAAGATAAGACAATGATGACACCTGTTATCGAGCGAGGATCATTCGTGTATGAAAACAATTCGAACAGCTGCAGCTGCAGAAGGAATTAACAAACAATTAGTTGGATCGTCGTTTATTTTAGAAAATTTCTTAGGCTTTCCGATCCATTTCGCTCCGCATGGCGGTGGCAAACGTTCATTACGCCAACAGTAAATGATTTTCGGAGTGGGAAGAGAGTCTAACTCGACGAACTTATCCATCGGACACAACTCCGGACACCCTGGCACCTTTTGCGGAACGATTTCCGATCATTTCCCAGTGTAATACAGCACCTGAAAATAATCGTGACGAAGAGGACAATGGTTAGACTCAATGACGAGTAAAAACAACGAAGCGATCCGTCGATCTATTGAACAGTTGGAAAGCTCCGCGATTATACCTTGAAGTAATGCTCTCCCTCAACTTTCCAAACTTCGATGATCTTAGCACTAGAGTGGACTGGCACGTGGTGTTCGAAAGTCCCGAGTGCCAACTGCAGAGCCGCGACGTTCGCGTTGTGTCCACTGTAGAGAAACAGTTTCCTCTCTTTCGGCAGTGTCCCGTTCATCATACTCAATGAATCGTTCAGAATTTGTCGGATCATCATACCTGCGAATTATCGCACAGTTGAAACAAATCGCGGAGTCGAAGTACCATGATAGAGTAGATTTGATGAATATTTTGATGCAATATAAGCACCAGAAATAAGCAATCAACCTTCCATAACTGGCCACAAATGGTGCTTCTACCCTATCTCACCTCCTTTCAGTCTCTTGAGTTCATCATTGTACGATCTTATCTCGGAGTAGAAACTGGCACCCTTGTGGAGTCCACCGTCCGGATAGACTCGGAAACCCAGTCAGGCAGTCTCAATCCCACCGCTTCTTGCGCCTCGAAGGTAGCATAGAGAGTGGGAAAAAAAGGAGGGGTCGGTTACATTCATGCCAGTGTGAGGTCCTAGGGACTTCATCAGCTCGTCGAACTCCGCCACCTTCTCTGTCACTTCGGGGCTATTCCTTACGCGATTGTACTCGTCGAGGTACCTGTGGAATCACAGGGTTATTCGGGCCCTGGTTTCGGGAAAGCCCGGGACATACCGCTGCTGCAGCACTGCGCCCAGCAGAGTGTCCTCCTTCACGGGTCGATAGGTCGTCGGTATGGGCTGCCAGAGCAGATCTTCGTCCCACCTCTGGGGGTACACGGGCGGATAGAGACCGCTGAGGACCAACTGCGGGGACATCTTCGCCCTGTCGAAATCGGTGCTACGGACTTCAAGGACGGGGGGATAGTACATGGTTCCCAGGAAGGCTCCGTACCGAGATTTGAGCAGTTTACCCAGGCCGTATGCTTGCTGTTTCCCACCCTGCATTTGGATCAAACTGTTACGTCGGTGCCTATGGTTGCAATGAATCCTTTGCTACAGGACCGTCCATGAAGGACGTCCGCTTCTATGGTACAAAATGTTGATGGAAAATTTAGCACAAGCTCACGTTTGTCAGACCTGCTCGATCTGTTGGGTAGTAGGTATAATCTATGTACGGGTCGTTTGGGTAGACTTCGTTTATGTCAGGGGCCCGATCACCGTGTCTAAACACCTGGGAACAATAGAATCGATCGGTCAATCGATCCTCCGAGCTTTTTCACTCGTTCGTGATGCAATCATCGAATAAGAGCACTGAGAACTTGATGATTGAGTTTCTACTAACGAAATTGACGAATCTTAACTGGGCGTTGGATCCCAAAAAAGTCGTGACGTTGACCAACCCCAGCAGACCAGCCAAGGTCAAGATGCGGTGCATGGTAGCGATCTCTCAGTTCTTCCTGTCGTCTCTGATCTCGGGTAGGTTGTTTAATCGGATGTCGTGAAGTTAACGAAGTAGGTTCTAATTGACTTGATTCTGTTGATTGTACTCACGGTACGGTAGCTTATATAGCTGCTTCGTTCGAAACTGTGACCGTAGAGAGCGGCTGTCAATGATGTTTGTGCAACTGTACAAATTTGCCTGATCAACGTCGTCTCCAAAATAAATGATTCGAATGTCGTTTTAATTAATTATAAAAAAATAAAAGGCACGTGACCTTGTTCGACTAGTCAAATATGAAGGTCAAATAGTACGTCATTCATGTCACAAAAATTCCAACGACAGCCTCGGAGAGATAAGGCACAGGACTCGTTCAAGAATCTACAGACAGTCAAGGACGAAATCCGCAGGATAACTTATCGACGGTGGGCCAGCTCGATACCATGTGCCTCAGACCAACAGATAATGACATCGACTTTACGAAGTATGCTCTTCACTTGTGAGCCACGCATGATGATAGTTTGTCAATAATTTTGTGATTATTGGTTTATGTTAATCTTCGAGAAATCTTCCCTTTCTTTCAATTTTATGTTTCGAGCACGTCAATATTTCATCAATATTCTTCAATATTCCCTCAATATTTTCAAATTTCATCAGTATTGCTGTACTTTCTCAACACAGCATAACATTCACAGCATATCTGATCATTGTGTTCACACAGTATTCAATATTCCTTCCTACAAAATTCGCAATATTGACGTCATCCCAAGGGATTTCAATATCGTTTCAATATTCCAGACATCTTGATCTTAGAATTACGTCACTGAAATATCATAGACACACTGCACATGAGTATTGTGACAATATTTCGCCTTTCATTCATGTTCAGTGATCACAATCGTTATGTTTTCATCGAAGAACACAGAAATATTCCATATACACCTTTTTGAAGACCTCGGAGTAACATTCTAAATGATAACCCTTCCTGAGTTGTACCAGCGGCTTAACTAAACTAAATTTGAACCTGTTACGCGATTTATCAAATAAAAAATGGGGATTGATTGGAGCAGCTTTCACAATGGCCATCAAAATTGGCGGTGGTTGCGTTGTCAGAATTTTTATAGATCCGTATATTCGCGAGTGGGACGAATAAAAGAGGGGGGCCTGTATCTGATCCGGCAGGATATTTGGCTTTATTATATTCCACCGTGTATACGGTTTGTACTTCTGATATATTTGTCGCTTGTGTAGAGTCCCCCGCGTAGTGTATCTCGAACGTGGAATAAGAGTCTGAAAGAGAGCGATATAGAGATATCCTGCCGGGAGCCACATTTACATGCTCTTCGCATATGCGGACAGATTGGAATAAAGATATGGAAGAACCGAGTCTCTCCCGCTCTCCATACTTTCGTATGCTCTCTCATCTGTACACAAAAATCCATATGCATGACGGGGGAGATATCATTCCCTGTACGATTGTGTTGGTTCGCTATACGTACACGATGCGGACATCCACTCTCGTGGATTTATGGACCAAGCAACGACGATCAAATTTTCGAACCCATATTCACTCCGGTGAATAGCCTCCCCTTCTTCTACATTGAAAAAAAGGAAAAACATAAAAATTTGAGTCCAATATTTGTTCCAGTTTCACGTGGGGTTTAGAAGTCCTGGTTGCTCTTTTTAAAACCGAAATTGCAAATGTGTTGAGAATAAGTCAAAGACGTTGCCTCGATTGAAACGAAACTTTGTCCAAATTTCATGTAAATTGGTTTTCAAACTCGTAAAAAATTATTGATACAGAAAAAAAGTGGATGCATATTGAAGGTATACCTAATATTGGAAAGTTTGTTCAACTGCTGTTCAATATAGAGTTATTTCCTCAAATGTTTGTTCGCAACGCAACATCGCAGATATCCTAAAGGTAAAAAGAGGTGAGAAAGGCGTGAATAAAAACGAATTAAACAGACGCGAGTCAAAGTTTGATATCGCGTTTCTTTCCTAAGAGCCAAACTTATATGAAGACCCTCTGAAGCTTGTATTTGCTGTTGGATAACAATTTTTTTCTCAATTATTGAACTACCGTCAAGAATATGGGTTATATTTAGCTTCAATTTTTATACTCCCCGAGGGTATTCGGACACTCTATACATTACGGAATCCAAAAACTTTTAACAAATCGAATAAGTAGAGTTATCTTGTTATCAGTTACGACTCGAACCGATTGAAGCACCGCTTTTATCGACCAACTTATTTATATGCTGTAGGAAAGGAAACAAAAACTTAAAATCGACGATACTTAGAATCTGAAGAACCAGGCCAAGCTTTAGTTAACTCCGCTTTTCTCTGTTTTTAGGCAAAAAAATTAAGTTATCTTAATCATCGCCGAAAAAGAAAAGTTAAGTTTTCACTAGATTTACACGTTTTGAGGTTACGTCTCTGTCGTATCACATTTTTGTCTGACGATATCTCGAGAACGAATGCGCGGATTTCGATCAAATTGGGCTCAATCGACGCGGTTTTTAGGAACCCAGAACTGATAGAATTTTGGCTTTGATCGGTTCAGTACTTTATGAATCATTTGAATAACAAAATTCTCAAAAATAGAACAAAAATGACGATTTCTTGAGAACGGATCAACGGATTTGAATGAAATTTTGTACCACACGGTTTTTTGAGACGCTGATCACGAATCTGAAGTCAGTTTTGCTAAATTTTAATTTGTCGTATTCGATATGCTTAGAAAAAAAGGGTCGAAGGGTTTTTTTCAAAGGCTGGCTAATAGTCGGTCCAAATACCAGCTTGTTTGTTTCTTCTACCATTTGTTCGCCGAGTGAATCTGAACCGGGTGATAATAAAGTTCGTTGCGAAGTTTTAGTTATAGATAAATGAACCGATCCAGCGCAGGGTGCAGATAGTCACGTGAATAATAGGCGAGCCCGAGAAGCATAATAAAAGTTTGAAAAGGTTGAACAAAAAAAAAAAAAAAGCCACCCATTTCCACAACCGCCGTTAACTTCTGGGTTGAAAAGATTGCCGGCATTATTAACGCTATGTATCACATGCACACGATGTGCTGAGTTCTCTACGGTGCTATCTCCATTGTTGCATCGTCGCTGCGCGGTTCTGTATTTACCATTTTATCTCAGCTGCTATTCAATTTTTTACCATTTCTTTTTTCTTCACTTCTGCGTTGAGGAAAGCTTTAAACTCTAGTAAATAGCCGTTTAGCTATGTAGAGTCGCTCTGCGACTCATTCCTCATATTTAAATCCGATGCGAGATAGAAAAAAAGAAAAAATCAAAACGAAAATCGAGGACTTCGTTCTCAATCCGTTACATATATTCGTCCTGCTGTGTACGAAAAACTGTAAAAAAAGGTACTTCGGTTCCAGTGGGCGGAAAAAAAAAGAAAAAAATTCAAACTACGGCGCAGGGAAGGGCGATTTTATGTCCTTGCCCACTGGCCAGCTGTTCTCTTCTCTCTCACGGTTTATAAATACTGACGGTTCATAAATATCTGATATTTGATCCAGAGGACGCACACGGAGTGGTTGATACTGTAGCTCAATGCTTCACTTTTAGCGCAGTAGGATAAGGGCAGGGTGAAAGAAGACAACAAAAATCGGAGGGAACAGCTTTTTGGTATTTTGGCCGAAAAAGTTTTCATTAATTAAAGACATGAATTTGAAACAATTTTTTTTTTTGATTCTGTCTCGCCGAGAGAAATGGGATGAAAACCAGAGTCGTAATGTCAAAAATCGTTGAAGATCTCCAAAGTTCTAAGAGACGCTTTTCAGACGATATTTGCGACAATTTTTCATTAAAACGAGTGAATTTTGATCGTCTTTTGGATCCTGTGATGGTTCAGATTAAAATTAGCTGAGTGATTGGACCCTTGGAAAATTGTTGAGAAACTAATTAGACAGTCTCAAGGTCCTTCAGCGAAGAGGAGATTTTGAACAGCTGTCCAAACTGTTGCAAAACTTTCATAGTGACAGAAGTCGTCCGAAAGACACCCGGAAGACTTTCTAAGCAGAAGAATTCGTTTTACAAACCTGAAAAACGACAAAAAGGTACTAGAAGGGGTCAAGAAATTGTCCAAACCTGTTCAAAAGGGTTCTAAAGTCTTTCAAGGTAACAAAGATTCGTATCAGATACTTTTAGAACAACAAAAAGTAGCATAGATGAGTTTTCAAAGTTGTCCAAAGCTGTTTGAACCGGTTCAAAACTGTCCAAAATGTTCGAGTACCGATCAAAAACTACCATCACACTATTTCGAATTTTTTTCCAAAGCAAAAAGAGTGGTCTTCTGGACTTGAAGCTGTCCCAAGCTGTGTGAAGTTGTTCGAAGCTGTCCGAAGCTGTTTGAAGCTGTCCAAAATGCTCGAATACCTATCGAAGGCGACTATTACACTTTTTACAACTGGTTCCAGAGCAACAAGAAATTTCGTCTCATGAAATTCAAAGCTGTTTGAAGCCATTTGAAGTTGTCCAAAGCCGTCCGAAGCTCTTTGAAGCTGTCTAAAAGTGCGAATACTCATCCAACGTGACTTTTTAAACTCCCTTCTACTATTCCTTAACATGTCTGATAGGGTCTTTAAAGCTGTCCCAAGCTGTCCGAAGCTGTTTTAACATGTCCGAAATGCAGAAATTCGTAGCTAGGTCGACTTCCAGGTGACCTTTCGACCCCGTGTTATCCATGACGTGAATATCTGATGAAAAGTTGTGTGCAGAAACATCCGAAGTACGTTTCAAGACAAATCCTGCAACGATATAGTGTATCACGGAATAAAAGTTAGTTGGATCCAGCATCAGAGGAGTTTTGCATCGCAGTTAAGGTCTCCTACGATACCTTCAAGAGAGATAAGAGACTGGAGGTGATTCGTAGAGAGAGAGAGAGATAGACAGATGATAATATAACAATAACAGTAACACCAGAATGTAAATTCACGTAAGTGAGTTTGGAAAGTTGGTCGCGCGGGATGTGACGGTGAGCGCATAACAGCTTAGCTGCCGTACTGATATCTGGTGAAACGTTACCTTCCATCCCACTGTCTCAAGTTGGCTAATTTAACGGAGTCTACCTCCACTCATCCACGCCCGCGTTTACATCCTCGTTGCCTATTGTGCACCGGCATACTCCCTATCCACCTCCTTCAGCCTTATCTCTCTACGGGACTAAACCATGAGAAATAACTACCTTATATCTTCCTGACAAACCAGACTCCGCTGAATCTTCCCCCCGAGGTACAACACGACCGGATCTAGGTTCTGATCGCCTATTTCAGATACCTCAGACCCAGACACACATTCAGGGTGAACTTCTGTTATGCCTTCACTACCCTCGAAGAGATCGAAAGAAAATTTCCACGTTTCTATCGGCATCATAAAATCGTTACGTCACAGATGCAAAAAACATAAAAGAAACGATGGAATTCACCGGATGAGTGATATCGGTATGTAATTGGATTCATCAGGAAGCGTGATATTGGTGTCTGTACACCGAGGCGAGGGTATCGATCGGTCTGGGTACTTCTGTTCTAGGACCATTGTCCGTCGTTATTATCCTCTTTTTTTGTCACTCTCATCAGAAGTTGAAATAGAACCGACTTAACGAGGCTTAACAATGAACAATAAGCTGCTCGGTGATCGACCCCTTCATATTTTACCGATGGCGACACAATATCGTGATCGAGTTACATTTTGAAGTTTGTTGCATCTGGGGCAATATTGATAGAAAATTGATAGATAATGGCGCAAGTTTGGAATAATTGGGACAATATTACAAATGTTGTGCTGAAGTTGGACGAAACTTGTCTGAAAACTGTGAAACATTAAAAGAATCGTACATCAACTGTTATTAAATGGTCCAACATTGAAAAATCGTGTCCAAGTCGGGTGAAAATCGAGCCAAAATTGTACTGAAAATGTATCAGTACAAATGTTGATGCTTTCTTCATAGTGGTTACCGATTCTGACAACTTTCGGTGATGCCTAGTTCCGCTGGTGTTTGGTGACACAATGGGGCGAACCTGGTTGAACGTCACGGCGACAAAGAGAACGTTAAAGCTCGGTTAAAACCGGAGCAAATTACCCCCATAGACAGTGAATATTATTAGCTTTTCAGATCTGGATGGTGGAATATGACTGTATAATTTAGCCAGAGAGAAACCCTGGCCCGCAGTTGGCGTTGGCTGCGGTAATGACTTGTTGTAAAATCCCAACCCCATTCACTGAATGTAATAATCACATTGTATACCAAACTCGTATTATGTGACCGTATAACAAAGTTTCAACCGACTGAACAGAGGCGCGAAATTCATATAAAAAGGATTATGCGAACGTTAATGTAGCGATGCGCGAAATCGCAGATGCCTGACGATGACGAATTTGATCTAATCTCTGAATGAATGAATTAATATTGCCTCAATATTGCCTCAATATACGATGAATGAACGAATTAATGAATGAATACTGCTCAGATGTTGTTCAACATTCGCGATATTGCTTCTATATTGCACGAAAATTTCGAATTTTCTTTGATCACAAAATTTCTTCAGCATTTCAAAATTTTGATTCTTATTCCACGTACATCGGCACGAGTCTGTGAAAACGTGGAAACCCTATAAACTCAGGATTACAGTATTCAAGTCAATTAACCATTAAAACGTTCGATTTAATCGTTTCATGTAGATTTTACAGCGGCAGTAACTATAACATCCGGAATCTCAAATCTGTAATAAAATAAAATAAACGAAGATAGTGGTAGTTCTCGTTGATTTACGACAGGTCAGAGCTGCCCCTATGGACCCTGGGAGCCGCAGCGGACTCTGTGGACTGAAGCGTCGTGTCGGCAGTTACCCATCTGTTTTTTTACCGGTGAAAAAAAAAAAAAGAAAAGACCCACTTTCTGTTTCATTGCGCCCGATAAAGTCCTCGTCACGCAGCGCTTCGTTAACGACAATTTAAACAGGCCAGGCGTGTAATTTCTAATATTGCAAATCGACCGAGAGGAAATTTTAATCCACCCCATTTTTATACTCATTCATTTTTTAGGGTCAACCAAAAAGAAAAGAAAAAGGACACAGGAATTGATAATCCGATTTTCACGAAAATCTGAAGGCTGACTTCCCCAATTTTGTATCTCCTTACTTTATTTCCTCGATATATGATGAATGAATGAATAAATGAATGAATATTGCCTCGATATTGGTCAACACTTGCGATACTGCCTCAATTAATGATGAATGAATGAATAAATGAATGAATATTGCCTCGATATTGGTCAACACTTGCAATATTGCCTCAATTAATGATGAATGAATGAATGAATGAATATTGCCTCGATATTGGTCAACACTTGCAATATTGCCTGAATTAATGATGAATGAATGAATGAATGAATATTGCCTCGATATTGGTTAACACTTGCAATATTGCCTCAATTAATGATAAATGAATGAATGAATGAATATTGCCTCGATATTGGTCAACACTTGCAATATTGCCTGAATTAATGATGAATGAATGAATGAATGAATATTGCCTCGATATTGGTCAACACTTGCAATATTGCCTCAATTAATGATGAATGAATGAATATTGCCTCGATATTGGTCAACACTTGCGATACTGCCTCAATTAATGATGAACGAATGAATAAATGAATGAATATTGCCTCGATATTGGTCAACACTTGCAATATTGCCTCAATTAACGATGAATGAATGAATGAATGAATATTGCCTCGATATTGGTCAACACTTGCAATATTGCCTGAATTAATGATGAATGAATGAATGAATGAATATTGCCTCGATATTGGTTAACACTTGCAATATTGCCTCAATTAATGATAAATGAATGAATGAATGAATATTGCCTCGATATTGGTCAACACTTGCAATATTGCCTGAATTAATGATGAATGAATGAATGAATGAATATTGCCTCGATATTGGTCAACACTTGCAATATTGCCTCAATTAATGATGAATGAATGAATATTGCCTCGATATTGGTCAACACTTGCGATACTGCCTCAATTAATGATGAACGAATGAATAAATAAATGAATATTGCCTCGATATTGGTCAACACTTGAAATATTGCCTCAATTAATGATGAATGAATGAATGAATGAATATTGCCTCGATATTGGTCAACACTTGCGATAATGCCTCAATTAATGATGAACGAATGAATAAATGAATGAATATTGCCTCGATATTGGTCAACACTTGCAATATTGCCTCAATTAATGATGAATGAATGAATGAATGAATATTGCCTCGATATTGGTCAACACTTGCAATATTGCCTGAATTAATGATGAATGAATGAATGAATGAATATTGCCTCGATAATGGTCAACACTTGCAATATTGCCTCAATTAATGATGAATGAATGAATATTGCCTCGATATTGGTCAACACTTGCGATACTGCCTCAATTAATGATGAACGAATGAATAAATGAATGAATATTGCCTCGATATTGGTCAACACTTGCAATATTGCCTCAATTAATGATGAATGAATGAATGAATGAATATTGCCTCGATATTGGTCAACACTTGCGATAATGCCTCAATTAATGATGAACGAATGAATAAATGAATGAATATTGCCTCGATATTGGTCAACACTTGCAATATTGCCTGAATTAATGATGAGTGAATGAATGAATGAATATTGCCTCGATATTGGTCAACACTTGCAATATTGCCTCAATTAATGATGAATGAATGAATATTGCCTCGATATTGGTCAACACTTGCGATACTGCCTCAATTAATGATGAACGAATGAATAAATGAATGAATATTGCCTCGATATTGGTCAACACTTGCAATATTGCCTCAATTAATGATGAATGAATGAATGAATGAATATTGCCTCGATATTGGTCAACACTTGCAATATTGCCTCAATTAATGATGAATGAATGAATGAATATTGCCTCGATATTGGTCAACACTTGCAATATTGCCTCAGTTAATGATGAACGAATGAATAAATGAATGAATATTGTCTCGATATTGATCAACACTTGCAATATTGCCTCAATTAATGATGAATGAATGAATGAATGAATATTGCCTCGATATTGGTCAACACTTGCAATATTGCCTCAATTAATGATGAATGAATGAATGAATGAATATTGCCTCGATATTGGTCAACACTTGCGATAATGCCTCAATTAATGATGAACGAATGAATAAATGAATGAATATTGCCTCGATATTGGTCAACACTTGCAATATTGCCTGAATTAATGATGAATGAATGAATGAATGAATATTGCCTCGATATTGGTCAACACTTGCAATATTGCCTGAATTAATGATGAATGAATGAATGAATGAATATTGCCTCGATATTGGTCAACACTTGCAATATTGCCTCAATTAATGATGAATGAATGAATGAATGAATATTGCCTCGATATTGGTCAACACTTGCAATATTGCCTCAATTAATGATGAATGAATGAATGAATGAATATTGCCTCGATATTGGTCAACACTTGCGATAATGCCTCAATTAATGATGAACGAATGAATAAATGAATGAATATTGCCTCGATATTGGTCAACACTTGCAATATTGCCTGAATTAATGATGAATGAATGAATGAATGAATATTGCCTCGATATTGTTCAACATTTGACTCTTCCATGAAAATCTGAAGGCTGACTAGTCACCCTTATTTTTTAGCTCCTCACGGTTCGGGCGAGTCTCCAGTCTCCACGGGTTGTACTCCCGCCCGGGGATCCTGTCCCGGAAAACAAGTTGTCAAATATTTCCGAGAGAGAGTCTCGGAGGAGTTGTTCTACGTTTGTACCTTCGCCCCAGTCACACCGTGTTAGAATTTAAGATTGCCGATTCAGGGTTCAGCCCACTTCGGGAAGTTTGAGACCCTCGCCGTTCGCAGGGTACTTTCACCCCCAACGGTCCAAATTTCTGCCTCGTGATCTCAGACTGTAACCGTAACCGTATCGAGCCCTACCCTTCGGTACAAGAGGACAAAAAGGAGACTGAAGGCAATATCGCTGCTATAATGATCGTCATGTGTGTTCCTTGTCTGAATTATGACCGAGTGAATCCAGCACACTGGATTATTTCGTGTAAGCTCCAACTGTATGAATTTATTTGACCAAGCGAGAGCACTGCTGGCCCCGGTACGGGGCACAGAGTTCGAGTACCGTAATCCAAAATCAAATATTAACCCGGTTTTGAGCCGCTCGACAAACGCGGACCTCATCCTCATCCCGGTAACTACCAAGGGACGAGTTTGCGAGAGCGTCGAGTCTATAGTCTCGATCTCTAACCCCACACGAGGGAAACGCTGATCTCTCGGTGAGAATAATTGAGGTGCTTCACACGTTTTGAAAAAATGTGAGTATGTCCTCAATGTTGCTTCAGTATCGCCTCAATATTGGAAAATATTGGTCAAAATGTACAATAAATGTATAGGTATAGGGTCGAAGTTGCGCAAGAAAATGTGTCGAGAATGGGGTTTCTACAGTTCCTTTCATTTCCTCGCTGCAGTCAGTCCCTGCAGCGTTGACGTTGCAAGGTGGGTACATCTGATATAAGAGGGGTGTATCTCGCATTGACGCGTGACTCGGGTATTCAATTCCTCGAACAATGATCCTCCTCCGGAGGTAGAAAGGAGGAAAAAGATAGTCAACGATGAAAAGAGTCTTTCAGAGGAACGGGTCCGGCCACCGTCGTATTACGTACTGTGCAATATTTCTTTACCTAAAAATTGCGATAAGGTCGCTCGACGAGAAGAGACGCGGTGGACTCCCGGTGTTCGAAAGGAAGATCGCAGCCCACTCATCCGGGACGAACCTGCCGGTGAACATTCAATTTTCTCATTTCATATTCAGTAACGGAGGAATTCTCGTCATTCAGACGAAACTGGACTCGAGAGGAAGTGCGCGGCCCACTTCGCCCCCTGTTTTCATCATCGTTCAACCTCACTGGGACTTCACCTTTAATATCTGGCACTCCGTGCACAAAGTTCATTAGCGAATTCTGTTTACGCTTCGTTGCGAGCGAAAGGTATGTCTATAAGCGAGCTTCCAGGGCTTCTGTATTATTAACTGCACAGGAGATGGTCTTTCATGCGAAGCTGTACACAGGAATCCAAAAAAGGACCGCTGATCATTGTCTCTGGATGAAACAACAAGGAAAACACACTAGTCAAGTGAGTTCCGGTTGCTGTTTGTCAAGAGCAATAATTCGCGACAAGGAACACCCTAGTTTTGCATCCAGGTCGGTTTACAGTCAGCGGCGATAACTCTCGTTCAGAACAGAAGCCAGAAACCCGTTACTTCGCACTTCACCAACGTCAACAATGACATAAACTCGGCGAGTGCGTGACCGAGGGGGAAATAACTCGTTGAGTTATCGTGTCAATAGTCCATGAAATAATTCATCATTCACTTGAATTAATGAGAATTACCTGAATTAATGGGGTTGAATTAAGTTGAATGATTCTGAGTTGAAATGAATGAATGTGTCATTCAAATCTTGAGTTATTTCCCCCGCGTCATGACATCGTCGAGAACTACACATCACGCGCGGAATGGGCATTCGCAGTGTGCCAGTGTGTGTGAGTGTGATGATCTTGGGATGACCTCTACTCAGCAGGGAAACAACGGTGATGAAAAAACCAAAACTGATACTAGACTGGGACCCGATTCTGAAGGGAGTGAATTGAATGTCTGTCAATTTCCTGCCTCTATTGATCACAAGTGAGACGTTCCAAAAGACGAGAAGGCAGTTTGGTCAAAAGGTCAGGAAATTGTCACACCCTCATCTTCCGATCGTCATCTTCTCTGTCCCTCGACAACGACCGGAAACGCGGAGGATTACCGAGGATCTTGAGGCTCGACCGCCGAATTCGAAGTTTCCTCGTAACCGCATTGCGGATCCCCTGTCAATTTCGTGTTCTACCTATCCTGGACGAATCGACCCGATCACCTCCGCCTGTACGACGACTTCGCATCGACTGCAATATGCTCCCTGCATTCTCACGAATTTCGTTCCAACGTCGAGCACCTCGTACACGGCTGTATTAGATCGGCGAGTCCTCCTGAATATTTCAATTGCATGTTCGAATGAAAACGGCTGCACGCCACCCAGCTGTGGGTCAGGGTTCAACCGGAATGCTCACGGCATCAGAATCACATTAATTAGCATATGACGCTGGAGACGTTTTTTTCCCAATTCAAATTGGGTCATGATCAGCGACTCCGAAAAGCCTCTGCGAGGTCCTGAAGCGTTCATAAGCGACGAGTGTCCGTCCTCCTCCTGGGAGGGGTGCGTAAAAAATTAACCCCCGTCGCTGTATCAACAGAGCTTTATCGCGTGGCCAGACGTCGCCCACGGCGTCTGGGTCAGACCGCGACGGTTCTGAGGACTCGAGACCCGCTGGAGGGCGTGTAAAATCTTTCGAAGCAACGTGGCGCTGACCATTTCGTTGGATTCCATCTTCTTCTCTCCAACTTGTGTTTCCTTTACCAGACCGCTTGGAACACGGTATTTACGGACGGCGTTGGAGGCCTGATCGTTTGTCGATACTTTATCTAATTGTCCGGAGCCCCGGCTGCCCCCACAGACAACCTAATGGCTACTCATTTACAGATCGATTCGAACTAAAGGAGGAATCCATTGGAAGAGTGAAACATCGAGAGACGAATGTTTGGTCTTTCGCCTATCTACTATCTTCACTAGGTCATGGTTCGTCATTTTCATCAACGAGAGATTCGACTCTTGGACGAATTATCGAGGAAGAGAAGAGCCAAGGTCATCGAGGTCGTTCGAAATGGCGGCCGATTCGTCAGCAGTCCATCGGGACGAGACGAATCCTCGTCCGAAAGGCGATATCAGCAAGCGATAAGAGTATGACGGTCCAGAATGACGCAGAAGGGGGTAGCGGGTGTCGAGATTGTGGGGAGGTGAGCGCCGCCCCTGTTTGTGCACCTGGATATAGGAGGCTGTAATCAATACCGCGGAAGGCGCGCGCTGCGCCTGGCCCCCTGCGGCCTCCGTACCTGCACAGGTAAAGGCGCTGTCACGACGGTTGGAGAACACCCGAAGAATCTTCCGGGCCGCGAGAGATCAGACATTAATTCGTTGACAGTATGGAAAAACGTGACATCTCAAATTGTGCTAGAAAAACATGACATCTCAGATTTTGAATGAAGAAGGTCGTATCTTCTACGCTGAAACATAGGACATACGATCCTTTTCGTCAATAATTTGAAATGTCTCGTTCTTGTGGCACAATTTGAGATGTCACGTTCTTCCATACTGGCGTCGAATTGTTCGAGTTGATAGGCTTTCCACGAATTTACAAAAGTTTGCACAACCCCTCCTGGACAGGGTCGGAGGGCTAAGTGATGCCAACGACGTCGTCTGCTACACTCGCTTCTGATACAGAGTCGGAATTAATTTCAGTCACGGAGGGAGCACCGGCCGAGCGCCTTACAGTCGAGTCTCGGTGGGCCTGACACAAACTCGTGGTGGCAGCGGTGCGATGGATTTCGCTCCTCATAAAAAATGAGCGATAGTGGCCCGAGTTCCTCTACTGGCCGCGTCTAGGCGTCTAGCTCGCAGACCTGTTGCTCCTTGCGGGTTGAACTGAAGGTACAGCAAATTTTTGCGATGGTTGAAGTATTGCCATCCTGCACAGGAGGAAAATTGACGGGGAAAAAGTTTCGATTAATTTCTGATCGGGGAATCCCCTGATGCACAGATTCCGGGCGTTGCTTGAGGAACTTAAGTTACACGTATAGCAAGTTTTCCTCCAAAGGAAGCGGGTGCGGGAAGCACTCCCTTTGTGCGGGTATCGCTACTCCGTGGAGTAACGAGCTCCTGATTAAATCAACTTCGCCAAAGTATCTTGCCGGTGTGTGGATCCATAGCACATGTGAAGCTGAGCTTGTATCTTTATGAGATTCCAATATAAACGAAATTAATAGAAAACAATATCCTTATAGCTTACCGTTTCTTCACCGTCTGTCGGGACAAGCATAATATTTACCTGCTCTGGTTTTTGTTTGTTTGTTTGTCTTTTATTTTCCGAATCCGTCGATATTCGCATGGTTTGAAAGCAATCTTCAAGATTGGAGGGTCGCTTTTCTTTCGACAAACAAAATTCCACGACTCGACGTAATAGTTTCTTTCAAAGTGGTACATGAAGGCGATCGATCGGATAAAAACTCCACTCGCTTTTCTCACTGTTGATAATTTTTATTTTTGTTATTATAATTAGTTACAATATACATCATATAGGCTAGCTGAAACACTGATATCATTAACCCTATCTGTTCCGTCTATCTGTTCATTTTCGTCCGAAGATGCTGAATGAAACTTAATTAACAATAATCATAGGAATGTGAAATTTCGAAGATCGTTATCCAGTATCGTCCGTCATGGTCGATCGATATTTTATGGTACCGTGTGTCTTTTACATATCAACAACTATAACAATTCTTTTATTTATAATATATATTTACCTCATAATCATCAGCTTATATAACCTCATTGTCTTATCGATAAATTTATCATTTTCATATATTTATTCTAGGTATAGTCGTCTCAGAGTTTATTTAGTTGTTTATTCTTTTTCATAGTTATTTACATTTCGCTCGTGACCGTCGCATGTCGCAGCGCGGAACCACATCTACAGCGTTTTATACGATAATCTGGGAAAATTCATTTCATCTCGTATTTACTGCCAAGTTTTAAAGGCTTTCAGGAATTTTATCTCATTTAAATAACGGATTAAACCCTTTCGGAATTGCAGCCTAATTCTCGATCTATGGTTTCTCATATTTCAAGGCATAATCCGGAAGGTTTATGGTTTAGTACCAAAAACCGGATTTTAGTGCTTCGAATTTTGTTACTTAAAATTTTTTTTTTCCCACCTCCTTTGGACGACTTTTCTCTTTTTTATGTACAGATTCTTTGCTTCTGTGACAGGGAGCAGGGTGACTTTATCTTCGATATTTATGTATGCCTCTTAAAAAGTTTCTTTTTAGTACACATAGAATACATATCCGTGAATAAGTTTGAAATAAAGATTGAAACGCACTCTGGGCACCGAGAACTGCGATACATCATCTCGACACACGATCTGAATATCGGCCAACTGTTGCAGCCTGCGAGGCGTTGATGCATCGTTTCTGACTACCGCAGAGTCTCACACGCATTCCTCTTCATTCAGTTTCCCTTCACAAAGTGGAGTCGTATCGACACGTGGCCGTTGCATGAAGAACGACATCTCGAAGAAGGTTGTTGCGAAAGTATCGTCTAAAATCGTCCAACACCCTTCTTCGATGTTAAAATAAAACCATTCAATCATACGCAGATTACTCTATACTTGTTAATATTTTACAACTTTATCGTATCGTACAGTTTTTTTTTTTTTTTTTATATATATATATTCACGTAGACAGAATTGAGACAGAGATTTTCGTGATCTTCATTAAAAACTGAGAAGATTTTCTTTTTGTCCGAAAATCGAGGCTCTTGTAGTTTCTGAGTTAGAGCCGTTCGAAGCTGCTCACGCGCGACGCGCTAGTTCAGTGACGCTACCGCCAGTGGCGCCACGGGGCGTGTCGCGATTGGTCAGCTTCGACTCGCCGTAACTCGAGAACCATTAGACGCTCGAAATTCTCGCTTGGACAATTTCGTCTCGTTTTTCAACGAAGAATACGAATAACGTGATTTGGCGTTTTCTGTTTACGTGGATATTTGTCAATTTATATATAAATTCATACTGCTTATGTTATATGGATAATTTTACATCGTAGCTAGATATAATTTTTTTTTTTTTTTTAAATTTAAGTATCTATTAATAATAATGTTACGTAATTATATTATTGAGTAATTACATATACATCGTCGAATTAATGGTTTTTTCTTTTTTTTTTGTTCTCATTACGTTGGTCAAAATATATAATTATTTATAAAAAGAACCGCTTCAGTTGGTACAGTTAATAATTGTTTATTATTCTTATATTGTCGAGAGCAACTAAACAACTAAACCTCATCATTAATTATATATGTTTATTTTATTTTTTTTTCAATTTTTCTTTACTTTTCTTAAATACATATTTACATCGAATAATATAATATGGCTTCTATCGTTACATTGATATTACCATCGTACGTATCTTCTAATAGAAATTTTTTTTTAATAATAATTTACCGATGCCGGTGAAGCAGTGTAAACGGTAAAACCCTCGTTCATCGTTTTAACAAAAACTACTGTAATTAATTCACAGCGATGAAACGCAAACAATAACGCTGCACTGAAAGTAGACAAAGATCGATATTCGGGCTCCCGGGAACGATCGCTCGCATTATCATTCCTCGTTATGTATGTATTTCTACTAGAACAAGTTTTCCAATATTTTCACATCATACCGAGGTTCAAGTTTCAATTATTGATTGATATGTTGTTTTTTCGAGGGAAAAGAAACTCCATCGATGGTTCAATTTTTCTCCATTATCACAACAGCCTCGAATATACTCTTCGCTCTATTTTCCATCGCAGCGATACTCGTCAGTTCCAACTTTTTCACACACCTGAGGACGTGCCAATAGCCACAATGAACCAAAAACCGACGGAGTCGCGGTGGCCAAGCGGACAAGAACCCGGCCTACTAATCTGTGGGTCGTGGGTTCAAATCCCTTCCGGAACATCGACATTTTTTCTTCGGGAAAAATGCTGATCCGCTTCTCTTCTGATTTAAAAAATATGAAAAAAAATTGTTTAGACTTCGAACAAAAATTTCAGAACAAGATTGTCATGATTGACTCGAAAATTCATAGAAAATTGGCTCCAAAATAGACTCATTCTTTTCCAATTTCCTTCGAATCTGATGAAAAGTCAATATTTCGAAAAAAAAAGTTGCTGAAATATCGAGCAAAAACAGTCGCTACATTATCTCGCGGATAACTCACTTCGCGTGCCTCCTAGGTAAAAAATTATCTGAACTGAATTTGAAGCTAATAAAATTCTCTACAAAAAATTTTCAGACACTCGTTCGCGTAGGATCAACCGTTGGAAAGTTATACAAGCTTGAAAGTACTGATTGGCACGACCTCCACGATGACAGTCATTTTAGATCTTCAGGTTCGACCGCTTTCGAAGTAAAAATAAAACAGTGCTGATCGATTTCATCGTCATTCGTCTCCCCAATTTTCTCGGACGATTGAAAAAGTAAGGTGATAAGCAATTGTTGAATGATGAAATGACAAATCATGAACCTCATGAGAGTCCAATTGATGGATTGACTGATTAATTCCGAGTATCAACGTGATAGAGACACATTGAGTTTCTACGTCGTCTTAGAAATCGATAGACACAAACAAATATGGCGCCTAAATAGTAAATATAGTTCATCTTGTGACCGTTTTTCTGTTATCATCCTCACAACGTTCATTAGTAAAGCAAAAGACACAAACACAGCAGCAGAGAATATAGTCTCGGTTGTTTCGCTTGTCCTCCGTGCTGCATTGCCGCGGGATACTCTCCTGAAACAAAGGGTAAAACACTTAAATTCTCCTAAATAATGAGAGTGAAATTAATTCCGTAATGAGGGGAGAGCTTATTTCATTTCTATTTTATTTTATTTTCCTTTCATCTTCCATATTCTGATACTGAAGAATTTCATTACTTTCATCACATCCGTTCCTCGGTTTGTCTCGTTTAATTACTCTCCGAGCCATAAGGTTACGGGTCAACGACAAGACATAACCTCGTAATAATTCTCACCGTTCAGCACGTGCACCATGACCGATTTGGCCTGCGCGTTGCTCGGGTTACACGTGTACTGTCCCGAATCCGACGGCTTCGCCTGCTGCACGAGAAGGAAGATCCGCGTGCTGTCTCCCTTGTCCGTTACCACGGACACCCCACCCCTCGGAGAATCGTAGTTTATGATCTGCAATCAGAAAGGAAATCATTCATTCAATATTGTTATAATTATTCACACATGTAATTGATCTGATTCACTAAGAAGAAGAAAAAGAAGAAGAAAAAGAAGCAGAGGAAGAAGGAGGAGGTAGAAGAAGAAGAAGAGGAGGAAAATGAGGAGGCGGAGGGAGAAGGAGGAAGTAGAAGTAGAAGAAGTAGAAGAAGCAGAAGAAGCAGAAGAAGAAGAAGAAGAAGAAGAAGAAGAAGTGGAGGAGGAGGAAGAGAAAGAAGGAGGAAAAAGAAGCAGAAGAAGCAGAAGGAGAAGAAGAAGAGGAGGAGGAGCAGAAGGAGGAGGAGCAGGAGGAGGATGAGGAGGATGAGGAGGAAGAAGGAGAAAGAAGAAGTAGGAGAAGCAGAAGGATAAGAAGTAGAAGTAGAGGAGGAGTCGGAGGAAGGAGGAGGAAGTAGAAATAGAAGAAGCAGAAGAAGAGGAGGAGGAGGAGGAAAAAGGAGGAAAAAGAAGCAGAAGAAGCAAAAGAAGAAGAAGAGGAGGAGGAGCAGAAGGAGGAGGAGCAGGAGGAGCAGGAGGATGATGAAGAGGAAGAAGGAGAAAGAAGAAGGAGAGGGAGCAGAAGGATAAGAAGTAGAAGTAGAGGAGGAGGAGGAGGTAGAAGAAGAAGAAGAGGAGGAGGAGAAGGAGGAGGCGGAGGAGCCAGCAGAAGAGGAAGAAGAGGAGGAGGAGGAGGGGGAAGGAGGAAGTAGAAGTAGAAGAAGTAGAAGAAGCAGAAGAAGCAGAAGAAACAGTAGAAGAAGAAGAAGAAGAGGAGGAGGAGGAGGAGGAGGAGGAGGAGGAAGAGAAAGAAGGAGGAAAAAGAAGCAGAAGAAGCAGAAGAAGAAGAAGAAGAGGAAGAGGAGGAGGAGCAGGAGGAGGAGGAGGAGGAGGAAGAAGGAACAAGAAGAAGTAGAAGAAGCAGAAGGATAAGAAGTAGAAGTAGAGGAGGAGTCGGAGGAAGGAGGAGGAAGTAGAAATAGAAGAAGCAGAAGAAGAAGAAGAAGAAGAAGAAGAAGAAGAAGAAGAAGAAGAAGAAGAGGAGGAGGAGGAAGAAGAAGGAGGAAGAACAAGCAGAAGAAGAAGAAGAAGAAGAAGAAGAAGAAGAAGAAGAAGAAACACCCTAGTGTCGGATCGAACCCGCGACCATCGGATTTGTGGTCGGTTACGCTACCACCTGATCTACACTGCCTCTAAGAAGGTGGTTTCTGTTCAACGATTATGAAGCTCGACGGTTCATCACGTGATTTTTTGTTATCATTGATTGGGAAATATTCTTGAGAGGTTCTTCGAGGCTGTTCAGAGAATTCTTTGAGAACTGGGTAGAGCGAGTTCGCGTGACTTCCCATGAAGTTGGAGCTCACGGTCAGTGTGGAAGTGAGTTTTGTTGAAACAGGGAATATTAAGCAGGAAGGAATAAGGCAAGAGGCAGTTAGGACCCCACGACCCACGGAATGGTTTTCCTAGTTGAAGCAACCCTTATCTATCTACGCCGTTGGCATTGGGCGGTGGGCAAGGGGAGAGGACCTCTTCTATCTACATCCCGAGGAGCCTATATCCAACCGTGCAAGCCGACCAGCGCTTTTCGATCCGCCCACTGTTTGGACTTGTGAATTAATTCGTTCGACCTCTCGCTCGGTCTACTTCAGAATCAAATATTTGATATTAGATATTAATTTTCAGAGTAATTGGAGCGCAATCGCACAGTGTGTAAATAATACTTAACAGTTTATGTTACAATATTGCAACGTTACTAGTCTCTTTCCAGTCTGTAGGAATATTGAATAACTGTTTTTAAGATATTGCAATATCAGGTAGGTTGAAAATCCTCTCAAATTAAAACGATGACCCGAAAGTTCAAGGGTTTACCATTTAAATATTCGCCTGCATAATTTCTACTCGAGATACGCCACTAGGTTATAAACAATAGATCTTCTCCCGGTCACTGCACCGTTAGCTTGTGTTTGTATAAGATATCAGACTTCGCCTACTCCCGTTGATGAGTTGGATAAATCTGGCCGTAACGGACTTCATAAATCTCTCCTTCTTATTTACCTTGCAAATTGAATGCATTCCTAGCAATCCTCGAAGCTGGATCTTCCCCGGTTTGGATAGCGGAAATTGAATAAAAGAGGTTTGCATTTTTTAAACCCTGTGGCTACTCGGCGTCAGCCAATTCCATTACAGGCTCTCTAAACACGAGGGAGGGGGAGGGTGAAGGGGGGAAATCAGTCCATCACCAATCCGGTAACGTGTTACGTGTTACGTGTTACAGACACGTACCGAAGTGCTTCACTGCACAATTGAACCGAAATTACAACCGCAATCGTGTATATATGCACCTGATACCAGACGCCAAACACGAAATAGAGTTAGCATGCAGTGTTCTGGCAGATATGCATGCGCCTATGTAAGCTGCAAGTCATGTCGAAATTGCCTCTTGTATGTACCCAACGATATAATGCGGAACGTGATTAGGGACTCGGTAAACTGGAGAAAAAAATGTCCCTTCCAGTTCAACCCTGAGACCTTGATTTTCAAGCCTGTATATCTACTCAACGATAGATCTGACGTCAAAACTGTTTTATAATTTTTTGTAGAAAATTTTATTGGCTACAAAATAGGTCCTTATCATTTTTTAGCTAGAAGTAGTCCATCGTGAGATATAGGCGAAAGAAGAAGGAAACTATTCATTTCGTTTGAGACAGTGACTCGAACTTTGAAGCCTTGTATCTACTGAACGGTCTATCCTACGTAAAAAGTCTTTGAATACTTTTTTGTAGGAAATCTAAAGAGCTTCAAAGCTTGTGGGAATGATTTTTCTCTTAGGAGTAACTGGAAGTGAGATATTGGCGAAAGAGTGCGAAGCATTTGCTTCTATCTGTATTCACTTTTCTTCTTTCAACATTTGACGCAGATATTAATTTCTACGACCCTCAAATGACAGTCTGATGTTCTCGAAATTGTGTTAATGTGGCGAAAATAGTGATACGAATTTCTCAAATTTATTCCAGGAAAATTGAAACATAATTTCGTACGTTTTTTACAGCATTTATTCCATAGTTTTCCAAAAGTTCATTTTTTTTTTCTTCGTCAGAAACAATTTTCCTGAGGTATTTTGTTAAGATTCTTAAATTCTCGACGAAAACATTGACCCGTAGAGGTGAAGTCACGCGAACGAGGGTAACACCGGTTCATGGTTCAAGGGAGCGAACGTAATCCAGCCTTTGGTTGACTTTAGCCTCATTGACGCGATTAGGCATTCTTTGAGTCGAAAAATGTCCACCCTAACCCGATCCAACATCCTTGAAGTCCCTAGTGTCTAAAAGAATTTGAAAAAAAGTAAAATGATTTCCAAGTTTAATTCTGATGAGATGAAATCATCAATTTTTCAATCCTTCAAGAGCAAAAAGAAAGAGGAAGAACGCTTCGCCTCATTTGACTCCTAATCGTTTTTTGATGGCTGTGAAATAATGACTAGCCACTTTTATTCTTTACATGGATTTTATTTCACCGAGGTGAAAAGGTTAGAGTCAGTTCGTGCCTGGTCAGGATTTTGCCACAGAACATTTGAACTTAAGAGAATCTATACATATACTGCAGTGTTTTGTGAAGTAGGGCAGTTAGCACCCTAACGTGTTGCGTGTCCGTTAAACACCGATATTTAATTGTCCCTAAAACCCCCGCGGCCAATCACGTTTCTCTAAATCTCTGCAGCTCTGCAGTAACAGAAAATTCTTTCGTCATTTTACATGATCAGATAAAATTCACCCCTGCATAATTTCTTGCTTCTAATGTGTTGATGTGTGGGTACCCACTCACGTATATCAACCATCGTCATCAGAGACGTGATAAAAGTCGATATATGATCACATACATGAACAAATATCATAAGACATGGTCAGAATATGATCTGGAATATCTTCGTATATGAAGATTGATGATACAAAATGATCGTATATCGCCCATGATCATAGAAGGCGTTATAAAAGTTCATATATGAATCCATATCCAAAGTACGACCCATATATGACTGTATAAAAGTCAATACATGATTTCATACTCGATGTATCAATCATATCTGATTGTATACGAAGAAAAAGGGCAATGATATGGCAATATATGATCAGATTGAAACCCATATATGAACATTCAAGACAATATCGGATCATATATGACGAGTCAAAAGTTGAAGACTGCTTCAATATTCGATATATCGATCATATATGATAATATATGAACAAAAAGGACGAGACATGGTAATATATGATCAGATTAAAGCCTATATATGAACAGTCATGGTATAATATGATCATAGATGACCAGATAAAAGTCTGAAATTGCTCCCATATCTAATATGTGAATGATATATGATCATATATGCAGAAAAATGACGAGATATGGCAAAATATGTACAGATAAGAGTTCAAAACTGCTACCATATTCAATATATCGACGATATATGAACAAAAAGGACGAGACATGGCTATATATGATCAGATTGAAGCCCATATATGAACATTCATGGTCGGTATGATCATATATGACCAGATAGGAGCTTGAAACTGCTTCCATATTCAACATGTCGATTATATATGATCATATATGAAGAAATAAAACTGACGAGATATGGCAATATATGACCAGATTAAAGAAAAAGCCCATATATGAACATTCATGGTACAATATGATCACATATGACCTGATAAAATCTCTAAAACTACTCCCACGTCTGATTTGATATCCATATATGATCATATATGAACAAACATACAGACATCGCATCAAATGGTCATATATAAATACAGTTTTTTGTTGATATCTCACGACTGGATTGAGCTACGAGGTTCATCAACCATTCATTCCAAAGCTTATCACTTTGGCTATGATAATCTTGACTAAAAGAACGTTGGAAACAATTATTTCCTATCTTAAACACTGAATTAATGTTTTTTGAAAAATCCGTATCCATATTAGTCGTTCATATCTGATCATATGAGTTTATCCATGACCATATGTGGTCAATAAAAATATACTAAAGTCGCCAATTTGTTTATTTCTCCTGAAAACAAGTTACCAATTTTTTCTTTCTTTTTCTCTCGCTCCTGGAGTTGAATTATGAACGTAATATACAATTTTTCACATTCTTGTTTCGAATGGGTAAAGAAAGAAGAAGAGGAAAAAAAAAAAAATTACACCGGACTTATTCATCCCGAGATTAAAGGCTTTTCTCGGTGTGTTTTCCGCGTTAATGGGAACAGTACCAAAACCCTGACTTTTTTTTATATATTCTGTCCACGAAACAAACTTTTTCATTTCATCCTCTTCAAACCAGTCTCTATCTCCCCTCGTATTACGGTTCCCTGCTTCTATAAAAACTCTTCGAATAACATCTGAATCTCTATGGGTATCTTTGAAATTTGAATAGAATCTTTAGCTACTCGCAAAAAAAAAATCAGAAGCAAAAAATGATGTCTAAAGAACCAGAAATGAAGTGATTGAGAGATTCAAAAATTCCCTGGTTGAAAAAAAACGAGTGAAAATTACATTTTTAACGCCAGATAAAATTCTGTGTTCCTTTATACGATTTTTTTCATTCAAAAAATTGTTATTGTTCACATATTAGTCTGACCCGTCTCAAGTTTTCACCTAATTAACCTTGGATAACAGACGGAGGGTGTAATTAAGTATGATGGAGAGGTTTATTATGGTCGAGATTTATTAGTATGGCATAATCTTAATTTTCAATATCGTCGAAACGATTTATCATCACCTGTCTTCTTAATTTCTGTATCTATACCTACACAAAAAAGTTAAAGGGGATCCAAGAAAATCGAGACGATATTCATTGACCAACTTTCGTTTCATCCAGTTACACACTTCTCCGAAAAGTCGACGAGTAGATCCTTCGGATCCGTTTCTTTTTTTCTTCACTCTTCAAATTTCCTTCGTTTAGGCTGCAGAAAATATTGAGTCACTGCTTCAAGCTATCAGAAATATTGCAGGAATATTCTACTGTGAAGATGTGATAGCACATTTTTTTTTACGAAAATCTGTCAATTTGGAAAAAATATGTTATCCGGCCCAATGGAATACATTTGGAGTATTGAATGACAGAAAAAATTTGCAATATCACGTGCTCTGTGTGACTGCTTGTTCAATTATTGATCAGCCTCCAATCCCAGAGCGTTTAGAGCCTCAGGACATCAATGCTAGTGATTTTTTTTTTTTTTTTTTTTTGTAAAAAAAAAACCAGGATAATGAAGTCTCTTGCTTTTTCACATTGAATGGTTCTATTTTTGTTCGTGTGTGTGTGTGTATGTGTGCAAAATTACAGCAAGGTTCGAGAAGTTATGAGCTTCTCTCTATTTTCGACGAAATATTCTCCCTCTTTTTAAGAGTTCGCTGAATAATGAATGTTGGTGATTCTTTTATTGCCTCTGGTTATAATGCTGCGATCGCATGAGGACAAGAGCCTTTTACCGCACGCGAACTGTGCTGACCCCATAAACCGTACTTTTTCTACCAGTAGAGTTGTATCGAAAAATCGTGTTTTCAAAGATTTATTGTCAAAAGAACCAAAAAGATCCAGTCTACAATTTTGGAAACCAAAAATACAATTCATTTTCAGGATTTTTGATTAACTTTGAGCTTAGATTTTTCTACTTTTGTTTGTAAAGTTGTTATTTTAAAAAATTTCTTATCGACAGAAATGAGAGAAACTTTTTTTCCAGTCATATATAGCATACGTAAAAATGCCTGAGGGGGTAATTCTGTGTGACGGAAGTATTTTTGGTTATCTGGAATAACTTGTATGACAGCCAGCCATTATGCCCGTGCCGTAGGTATTATCGTCACTCGTAATCTCAGTTTTACTTCTTCTGACGGAAACCTTCGTTATACACACACGCAACACTAGAACTTTGCAAACTAAAGATTACACCTGGATAGGTATAACAGCGAAAAGAGAATTTTTCAAAATTTTATCAGACGTTCCAATAATGCAAAAAAAAAGCTGTGACCATTTCTTCTTCTTCTTCTTCTTCTTCTGATAAGCCTGAAGTAATTTTCTAAGATGTTGTAACTTGTGGGATAATTAATGTAGTCATTTTTCAAATTTCATACTCACGGCGTCATTGTGATTCCAAAATATGTACGCCGGTGGTTCTGGACTGTACCATACGATACAGGTCAGGTTGATCGTGCTTCCACGATTTATGTAGAGATCCGGACCACCGACTATCTCCGTCGTGGGTTCTGCAACAGAAACCAATTTTCCGTATCAGTTACATTTTATGGATATTCCTATATACCAGCACAAATAAAATAGCAGAAAGAACACGAAATAGAATAAAATAATCCCTATTCCGAAGGGATAGTAACATTCAAAAAGCTCGCGAGGATCGTGATACGGTTGTGACGCCAAAACTTTTTTTTAATGATGATTTTGGAGAATATCGAAGAATTATTGGAATATTAGAGGATTGAGGGCCGCAATATTGCAGCAGGGTGAAATTTTCTTTGAAGAATTATTGGAATATCACACATATTGGAATAAATGCTGTGTTGCTCATGCTGTCAATAATTTTGTCAATAATTTTGCCAATAATTTTGTCGTCGACAAGGTTCATCAAGATTCAATGACAACGACAGCCAAGAACAATGAAATGAAAGAAAGGGAAATGATTGTCGGAACGACTGAAAGGCTGATAGTGGTTGCGGTGGTTTTTTCTCCGGGCAATTGGTCTTGTCACTATATTACACCGAGTTCGGTGGACGCGGCCGAACCGAATATATATAGACCGGAAAAAAAAGAAAAAACCTTCAATTTTATTTCGCTCGGTTTAACCGGAAAAATTCAATGCCTTGGCGAGTGGCAATCCGGAAAATTTCAACCCGCTCGAACGCGCTCACATCGACAAATGTAATTCCACCTCATTCTCACAAGTCGCAAGCTCATAACGAATGGATGTATGCGGATGGACGAGAGTTACACTTTTCCCGTTTGGACTCTGGAAAGCCACCGAACAAGATCGAATCTTCTTTTCATTTGTTGCTTGTGTATTATTATTCTACAAATATAAACCAGATTTTTAGTAGACGTGGTTCTGTTCCCTCTTCTGTTCTCTGACCCTTCAGTCAGGATGAAAAAGCACTTTGAAAAGCTCGTATACATTTCCCGTCTCGTTGGACGAGCTGCCCCCGTCCCCAGGCTGTCCTGTCCTATCCCAACCCACGGCCACGTTCCGGAAAAAATGTCAGTTCGTAATGGTCCGCAGAAACGTGTGTCTCTTCCATAAAATGGCGAGTGTGTATGGGAAACTCGCGTGTGAGCGGACATTCCATATCCCAGGCCCGACCC
Organism: Euura lappo; assembly: GCA_018257835.1. Taxonomy (NCBI): domain Eukaryota; kingdom Metazoa; phylum Arthropoda; class Insecta; order Hymenoptera; family Tenthredinidae; genus Euura; species Euura lappo. The sequence goes on from JAEUYN010001908.1 coordinate 72,105, forward strand.
CCGACCCCCGGTATGATCCGGTACGAGCCAGAGGCAGAGGTCAGTTCGTAGATCGATCTGAATATTTTCCGGCCGGCTTCCTCTTCAAGGATTGACCGAAATAACCGAGGAGCGATGCTTTTGCCCTTTGTGCCTTTTATGCGGTGAGGGAGAACCTCCTCTCCTGCGTTATGGTTGTGACCCAGGTGACCGGGTCGAGGCGACTCGCAACCTGGGAGGTGAAACTATGGAGGCGAAATTTATTTATCCTCTTTACGTACGACATTGGATTCTTTGGTGAAGGGAAATGCAGTTGAGGCTTTGTCCGAGGAAATTTACGTGATGTATCTGATTTCTTTTGTTTTTCGTTTCCAGGAGAGCGAAATATTCGATCCTTTAAAAATACCTCGGCGAAAGAACCGAGGTGGAGTCTTTGAAAAAAAGTGATGAGACAGTGATTTTGTTTCAGTTTAGAGATTGCAGAGACTGGGAAACCTCCGGGGAGACACCAAGGTAGACACATGTAGAGGAGATTTGGAAGTGTAACAATCGGACCGGGGGCGTTTGTGCGCATTTTGGAAGTGTTACAATCGTACCGGGGGCGTTTGTGCGCATTTTGGAAGTGTTACTATCGTACCGGGGGCGTTTGTGCGCATTTTGGAAGTGTTACTATCGTACCGGGGGCGTTTGTGCGCATTTTGGAAGTGTTACAATCGTACCGGGGGCGTTTGTGCGCATTTTGGAAGTGTTACTATCGTACCGGGGGCGTTTGTGCGCATTTTGGAAGTGTTACAATCGTACCGGGGGCGTTTGTGCGCATTTTGGAAGTGTTACTATCGGACCGGGGGCGTTTGTGCGCATTTTGGAAGTGTTACTATCGTACCGGGGGCGTTTGTTTTGAGCATTACATTTTGAAGTGTTACAATCGGGGGCGTATTTTGAAGTGTTACAATCGGGGGGCGTTTGTGCATTTAAGTGCATTTTGGAAGTGTTATTATCGGACCGGGGGCGTTTGAGCGCATTTTGGAAGTGTTATTATCGGACCGGGGGCGTTTGAGCGCATTTTGGAAGTGTTATTATCGGACCGGGGGCGATTTGTGCGCATTTTGGAAGTGTTATTATCGGACCGGGGGCGATTTGTGCGCATTTTGGAAGTGTTATTATCGGACCGGGGGCGATTGAGCGCATTTTGGAAGTGTTATTATCGGACCGGGGGCGATTTGTGCGCATTTTGGAAGTGTTATTATCGGACCGGGGGCGATTTGAGCGCATTTGGAAGTGTTATTATCGGACCGGGGGCGATTTGTGCGCATTTTGGAAGTGTTATTATCGGACCGGGGGCGATTTGTGCGCATTTTGGAAGTGTTATTATCGGACCGGGGGCGATTGAGCGCATTTTGGAAGTGTTATTATCGGACCGGGGGCGATTTGAGTGCATTTTGGAAGTGTTATTATCGGACCGGGGGCGATTTGTGCGCATTTTGGAAGTGTTATTATCGGACCGGGGGCGATTTGTGCGCATTTTGGAAGTGTTATTATCGGACCGGGGGCGATTGAGCGCATTTTGGAAGTGTTATTATCGGACCGGGGGCGATTTGAGCGCATTTTGGAAGTGTTATTATCGGACCGGGGGCGATTGAGCGCATTTTGGAAGTGTTATTATCGGACCGGGGGCGATTGAGCGCATTTTGGAAGTGTTATTATCGGACCGGGGGCGATTGAGCGCATTTTGGAAGTGTTATTATCGGACCGGGGCGTTTGTGCGATTTTGGAAGTGTATATCGCAAGCGTTTGTGCATTTTGGAAGTGTTACTATCGTACCGGGGCGTTTGTGCGCATTTTGGAAGTGTTACTATCGGACCGGGGGCGTTTGTGCGCATTTTGAAGTGTTATTATCAGACCTAAAGTTTTGTGCATTTTAAAGTGTTACACCGGCCGGGGGCGTTTGTGCGCATTTTGAAGTGTTACTACTGGACCGGGGGCGTTTGTGCGCATTTTGAAGTGTTACTATCGTACCGGGGGCGTTTGTGCGCATTTTGAAGTGTTACTATCGGACCGGGGGCGTTTGTGCGCATTTTGAAGTGTTACTATCGTACCGGGGGCGTTTTAGCATTTTGGAAGTGTTATCGTACCGGGGCGTTTGTGCGCATTTTGAAGTGTTACTTATCGGATCGGGGGCGTTTGTGCGCATTTTGAAGTGTTACCATCGGACCGGGGCGTTTGTGCGCATTTTGGAAGTGTTACTATCGGACCGTGGCGTTTGTGCGATTTTGAAGTGTTACTATCGTACCGGGGGCGTTTGTGCGCATTTTGAAGTGTTACTACTGTACCGGGGCGTTTTGTGCGCATTTCAGAAGTGTTACTTACTGGACTGGGGCGTTTGTGCGCATTTTGGAAGTGTTACTATCGGACCGGGGGCGTTTGTGCGCATTTTGGAAGTGTTACAATCGTACCGGGGGCGTTTGTGCGCATTTTGGAAGTGTTATTATCGGACCGGGGGCGTTTGTGCGCAATTTGGAAGTGTTATTATCGGACCGGGGGCGTTTGTGCGCATTTTGGAAGTGTTACAATCGTACCGGGGGCGTTTGTGCGCATTTTGGAAGTGTTACTATCGTACCGGGGGCGTTTGTGCGCATTTTGGAAGTGTTACTATCGGACCGGGGCGTTTAGCATTTTGGAAGTGTTACAATCGTACCGGGGGCGTTTGTGCGCATTTTGGAAGTGTTACTATCGTACCGGGGGCGTTTGTGCGCATTTTGGAAGTGTTACAATCGTACCGGGGGCGTTTGTGCGCATTTTGGAAGTGTTACTATCGTACCGGGGGCGTTTGTGCGCATTTTGGAAGTGTTATTATCGGACCGGGGGCGTTTGTGCGCATTTTGGAAGTGTTACTATCGTACCGGGGGCGTTTGTGCGCATTTTGGAAGTGTTACTATCGTACCGGGGGCGTTTGTGCGCATTTTGGAAGTGTTATTATCGGACCGGGGGCGTTTGTGCGCATTTTGGAAGTGTTACTATCGGACCGGGGGCGTTTGTGCGCATTTTGGAAGTGTTACAATCGTACCGGGGGCGTTTGTGCGCATTTTGGAATCGTGGGGGCGTTTGTGCGCATTTTGGAAGTGTTATTATCGGACCGGGGGCGTTTGAGTGCATTTTGGAAGTGTTACTATCGGACCGGGGGCGTTTGTGCGCATTTTGGAAGTGTTACTATCGTACCGGGGGCGTTTGTGCGCATTTTGGAAGTGTTACTATCGTACCGGGGGCGTTTGTGCGCATTTTGGAAGTGTTACTATCGGACCGGGGGCGTTTGTGCGCATTTTGAAGTGTTATTATCGACCGGGGGCGTTTGTGCGCATTTTGAAGTGTTACCAGTGTTTTGAAGTGTTACTCGGACCGTTTGTGCGCATTTTGGAAGTGTTACTATCGGACCGGGGGCGTTTGTGCGCATTTTGAAGTGTTATTATCGGACCGGGGGCGTTTGTGCGCATTTTGGAAGTGTTACAATCGTACCGGGGGCGTTTGTGCGCATTTTGGAAGTGTTATTATCGTACCGGGGGCGTTTGTGCGCATTTTGGAAGTGTTATTATCGGACCGGGGGCGTTTGAGTGCATTTTGGAAGTGTTACTATCGGACCGGGGGCGTTTGTGCGCATTTTGGAAGTGTTACAATCGTACCGGGGGCGTTTGTGCGCATTTTGGAAGTATTATCGGACCGGGGGCGTTTGTGGGCATTTTGGAAGTGTTACTATCGTACCGGGGGCGTTTGTGAGCATTTTGGAAGTGTTACAATCGTACCGGGGGCGTTTGTGCGTATTTTGGAAGTGTTATTATCGGACCGGGGGCGTTTGAGCGCAATTTGGAAGTGTTACAATCAGACGGGGGGGAGTTTGATCGCATTTCGAAAAAAAAAAAAGAAAAACACACGTCTCTCGGACATAAAATTTCCTGATCAATCTAATGCGTCTTTGAATCCTTGTTAACAGTCTGACGACAAGGTTACCGCTCGCATACATTTCTCACGTCCAGAGATTATCCTCACAGTAGTTGGTTCCTCAGGAAGGTAAAATCTGCATTCAAGTATGATAAAATCGTAGGTGAAGTAGCAGGTATATGCAGGACATATATCGGGCAGGAACCACGACCTCGACTATTCAAGTCCCTGGTCTAATTCCCAGCCCACACGTAAACGGAGGTACTGCGTTTGATATTCACCGCAGTTGAACATATCCGAGATCGAAGATTAACCCCACAAGAGGCGCGAGGCACGAGGCACGAGGCTATAGGCCAGAGAGGAAATCGACCCTCCTCGAAATATTTCCAACCCATTTTCCGCACTCAACCCTCTTACGACGGTGATTAACTACTTGGAACGTTAATTTTCGAGTACTAAAAATAACCCAGGGTTCAAAATTGGCGCCATGCTTCTTCGAGCTTCCGATACAGCAATATTGGGAGTAATACTGTGATATTGTAAAAATATTTCAATATTATCGTTCAAAAACTAGTATATTCATCTGAAATATTGAATGTTGTTTCAATGAACATAATATCATGTCAATATCGCTTCAATATTGACTCAATATTCAAGAAATAATCCAACAATATGCTTAGATATTGAAATTCCACTATTTCAACCCAAAACTAATCTCAATATTCCCTGAATTATTGCAATATTGCGAATTCAGCGCAACATGACCACGTGCTACGTGTATTTCTCTCAAAATCCAACCAAGTTTCACAAGTTTTTCTGATTCCTCTCCACACAGTGCATTTCCGCGATTGCGAAGAATGCCTCGATGTCTCCAGGGTGGCTGATAACGACGCCTGCCACTCGATACACCTATCGCATGGGTGTAAATTCATCGTCGCACGTGTCGTTCCGGGACAGGGACGAGGGGTTGGCTGCAAGTTACTCTAGAACGGAGCATTGTGTGCGCTTTATTCAGGTCGAGCGTCAACCCGTGGAATACGATCTCGAATGAATATGCTTTGTGGACGTCTAGCAAACACCGGTAGCACCACAAAAGCAGCCTCCGTCGTAGACCCGGTCTGCACAGGGCCGCTCGGGAAATGAGAAGCATTGACGGTACGTCACCGCAGAACCGATACATCGGATCCTGATAAACTGCATTTCCACTGGCTCCACTGCACCTCTTCAGCCTCCTGGACCAGCCACCGTCTCCAGTCTGCGAATTCCATCTCATTTCATTCCGATCATTGTCTAGTTACGACGAGACGCTCGGCGCCTCCAGACTCGATACACTGCGAGTCGCGGTTCAGTAATCACATTTGTGCAACATTGCTGATTTTCCAATAACGAAACTATGACTTGGAAGAGTTTTTGCTGTAGAAATAATGGGATTGTGGGATCATCGCTGCAAAATTATTGCAACATCAATGACATTCAGTTTCGGTGCAACATTCGATCACGATTCTTATGACATTGCTGCAATGTAACAGGATTCATCAAACTCCAGCAACATTGTTTCATTATGCCGCTTATGGCCTTTAAAAGCTGTTTTTTCAAGATCGTTTCCGCCCCATTTCGGCACACATCACATATTCTGACAAAAAGTTTATCCCATATCGGGAATTCCTTAGTCAGTGGAGTGCGAAGCACACGGTGCCACACTTCGGTATACTAAGATCGTACGTTTAGCCATGAATAGAATATAAACCAGGTGGTTTTCGACTTTATATTTGTTCTCAAATGCGGAGTGGAGGATGGGGTGGGAAGAGGTTCTTCGTAACACCGCGTTCGACACGGGGTTTTTAAACTCTGAAACTTTTTTTCCCCTCACCCTTCACCGCTCAGACTGCGATCCCCAATATCTTCCAGAGTCCAGTTTCCGACTGGGAATAGAATAAGAATAGTTTCAAAGTGTACATAGTGTGCAGAGTGAGGAGGAGTAGCAGAAATTCTGTAGGAAAATTTCGAACGTAGTTAATTAGGGTACCAACCACTGGCTTTGATGTCTGAGTAAAGGGAGCAGGTATAGTTGCTGAATCAAGTTTCTGATTGAAAATCAAATTAACCAAACGTCAAACAGGTTTGATCGAGGTTAAAACTGCCTTAGAATATCGTACGGAATGGTAAACGGGTGTTTGGGTAATTGGGGAAAATTACACCACCGCAAACACCGAGAACTCGGATCTCGAACGATTAGTAAACTGCTTGGAAGATAACGATAATTGATAACACCTGGTGTAGGTACGGACGCGTGGTTTCTAATGCATATTCATTCCGTCGCACCTGTTGTTCGGGGGATTCGGGTAATTGCATCTACCAGGCGGAGATCGTTCTTTCCCAATTCGCTTCACCACAAAAAAAAAACATTGTTGCAATCGAATTGAAACAGCTACTGTCTGCCACACTATCAATGGAATATGGAATCTTAGTAGCAATGGGATCTCACCTTAGTAGCAATGAAAGCTCAGTAGCAATGGAATCTTAACTTAGTAGCAATGGAATTTCAACTTAGTAGCAATGGAATCTTAGTAGCAATGGAATCTTAGTAACCACGATACTTCAACTTAGTAGCAATGGAATCTTAGTAACAATGGAATCTTAGTAACAACGATACTTCAACTTAGTAGCAATGGAATCTTAGTAACAATGAAACTTCAACTTAGTAGCAATGGAATCTTAGTAGCAATGAAACTTCAACTTGGTAGCAATGGAATTTCAACTTAGTAGCAATGGAATCTTAGTAGCAATGAAACTTCAACTTAGTAGCAATGGAATCTTAGTAACCACGATACTTCAACTTAGTAGCAATGGAATCTTAGTAACAATGGAATCTTAGTAACAACGATACTTCAACTTAGTAGCAATGGAATCTTAGTAACAATGAAGCTTCAACTTAGTAGCAATGGAATCTTAGTAGCAATGAAACTTCAACTTAGTAGCAATGGAATTTCAACTTAGTAGCAATGGAATCTTAGTAACAACGAAACTTCAACTTAGTAGCAATGGAAATTCAACTTAGTAGCAATGGAATCTTAGTAGCAATGAAACTTCAACTCAGTAGAAATGGAATCTTAGTAACAATGAAACGTTAACTTTGTAGCAATGTAGCAATGGAATCTCAACTTATTAGCAGTGGAAAGTCAACTTAGTAGCAATGGAACTTCAACTTTATACCAATGAAATCTCAACTTAGTAGCAACGGAACTTCAACTTTGTAGCAATGAAATCTCAACATTGTAGCAATGGAACTTCGTCAATGCGTAGCAACTTAATTTCAACAATGTAGCAAATAAGTTTCAACGGATTGTAGCAACGCGATTCAACCATTATAACAACAAAAATCTGTAACATCATTGCAGTTGACCCAGAACAAGTTAGATAATACGAAAATCTACTTCGCAACGAAAATTGCTTCATAAGAAACGAAGCTTTTGAATTATAGTATGTTTTTGTGTTCTGATTCAGCAAAATAAGGACGAGTAGCCACTTTGTCTTGGTGTAGAGCGCGGTCGCGCCCATTTGACTGGCCAAAAGCCGTAGCCGTTGTAGCCGTTGTAGCCATTGTAGCCGGAGGACCGGACCCCAGGACCTCGCGGTATGCGGACATGAATTATGAATACACGTAGGTAGGCTCCACTCTCTCAACTGAAGGCTGCATTAAAACGCGCCCGTTATACGAGCGTAAAGACCGGGACGTAATGGCCGCCGCGGGTTTTACGCGGTCCATTGTCGAACTAAAAGCTGTGGCGTTATGCTAAAGGTGTTTTGTTGTATCTTGTGTATATCCTCGAAGAGAGACACAGTTCGCGGTGTGGTAAGTGATCGTATGAGCGAACGGGGGAAAACTAGTTTCGAAGCGAATTACCTAATACGTCGTTTATTGGAAAACATTGTGTGAGGCGGATGCGGAAAACTTACTAGATAAAGAAAAACACATAAAAGAAGAAGTAGAAGAAGAAGAAGAAGAAGAAGAAAGTTGGAAAAAAATTGAACTTATTTTGCTTTAAAAACTATAATATAGAAAAGTGTGATAAAGCGAAACGATGCAGATGAGATCGAGGAACAAAAAAGAAACGAGATACCTACTAGAACGTTGATGATGCGTCTTTAAGACTCCGCCTCCGCCTCCGCCGAAGCGAGGCAAGGAAAACTTTGAAAGCTGTAGAAAAGTGGCAAGACTAATTTTACCTAGAAGAAAAATGGAAAAATCGCAAATTGCTGATATAAAAAGAAAGGAAAAAAAAAATTTCCATTTCTCCTGTAGCCTTTCTTCTTGAATGGAAAATTTCTTTTCCTCTTACTTCCAGCTTGTTAACTCTCACTTTTTTTTCCTCTCAATTATTTTCGAACATTTTTCACGAATTATTCTCCAACAATCTGGGTTTTTTTCTTTGGAAAAAAAAAATGAAATCAATCATGAATATTGTTTTTCATAAGATAAAAATTGTCGATCTTATCACAAATTTTTTCAAAGTTTTTTTTTATGAAGCAAAGAAGAAAGAGGAGAAAATTTTAGATACAATTTTATTTGACCTTTTTTTATTTCAAATTTTATGAACATGTATCAAAATTTGTCAAATCGTATGAATTTATACAATTTTGGAAACGAACATAAAATTTTCATAAGAGAATCTGATAGAATCTAATTCATTTTCCGTCATATCGTTGAAGAATAGAAAAGAAAAAAAAATCGAGAAGCTCGGATATCGATTATCTGCACTTTTTTCTGTCTTCTTATTCGAACGAAAACTTAGAATACTATATGGCTGGATAATGAGGTAATGGATATAACGAGGTTTCGGTGCGAGGCTGTGCAGATTTAGTCTGAAATTAATTGGCATTGAACCACTACGGGAATTTCGCTAATGAAATGAAACGAGTAGGTAGGTACGGAACATATAGCGCAATGTGGAGAATTAGTGGAAAATAATGTTCGCGGTTCCCGCATTGCTACTTTTTTTTTTTTTGTTGTTTTTTTGTTTTGTCTTTTTTATTTCAGCAAAACCAACGGTTTTGGCATTGTGGTTCGTTACAGTAATCACTTTGCAATTATGCAGAGTGAATTTTACTGCACTTTGTGATAATTAGTCGGAAAACCACACGATTTTTTCGTCATTATTACTTAATATAATAGATGAATGCTTTGTTTCTCCTTTTTTTGCTTCTGAACGCATTGTTTCTCCTTTTTTTTTCAAATTTTTGAAAGCTCTGAAATCAAAAAACATTTGATAGAACGAGATAAAATTCTGTCAAAAGCTTTAGAAATTCAGATTATCATCAAATTTTCATCAAATCATTTTTCAAATCCACTAGAAAAAGTCAGTAATATTGGGTCAAAAATATTCGTAGATGACTTGTCAATTTTTTTTGATAATTTTTTATAGATTGAATAACATAAGAAATCAGAATTATATACATGTTTTTTGTTACTACATTTATTTGTGTAGGTGAATGAATTTTTGTCTCAAGAAATATTCTGTACTAACTTAACTTGCAAGTTCATGAATGAATAACAAACTTCTAGAGAAGCTGAAGTCCTGCAGGTAAGCTGCAGCTGCAGTTTGCAAGAAGGGTCTTCCGCCATGTCAGTGGTTTCGGGGGAACCAAACCCCTTCCAAAAGTTTCGTCGCTGTAAAGTGTAAACTATCGCACATGCAATCTTGAACCTTAAGTAAAGTCTTTTTTGTTTTATTGGTAGCAAAAAAAGGCAGGAGAAAAAATTTGAGAAATTAAGATGAAAGGAAAACTACAAAAATCATGGAGTCATGAATGATTTCCAAGTTTTTCCCCATGGATTCTTAATTCATTGAAATTATTCAACAGTGAATTTTCCCAAAAGCTCATGAAATCGAAAGAACTGACTTTGCAAGCTCAAGAAATTGAACCAAATCGTTCGAAAAGCTCGTTCATCGACTTGGAATCACGCTTCAAGCTCATCAAATCGATTCAAGTCACCTTTCAAGCTTATCAAATTGATGAAACAAGTTTCCAAAGCTCATGAAATAAATTCAAATCATTTGAGAAGCTGATGACTCGAATTGGAATCACGGTTAAAGCTCACCAAATCAATTCAAGTCACCTTTAGAGCTCTTGAAGTTGAATAAAAAAACTTCGCAAGCTCAAGAAGTTGATCTAAATCGTTGGAAATTCTCATTAATTGACTTGAAAGCAAGCTTCAAGCTCAGAAAATCGGTTCAAGTCACCACAGAATGGTTTTCTAAAGCTCATGGAGTCGAAATGAAAGACTTTTCAAGCTCACGATATTCGCCGAAATTGTTCTAAAAGCTCACGAATCGAATTGAAATTGACTTGGGCTTCCTTTTTCTGGGAAACTGGCCAGTCTGCTTTACCGACACAATGCGACTGGCCAGTTTCCAGAGACAAGCACAGTCTTCCCTCACTCGTGTCTCCCTCTTTTTGGTGGGGTCGACCTAATTCGCATGGCAATAAAAGGAGAAACCAATTTGCAAATATTGAAATAAAAGTCTCCTCGAGAAGCTTTGTGGGTGGGTGGATGGGGCGGGAAAACGAAGAGAGCAGGAACGTCTACTAAACTTTTATGCTTTACAGTTCCTAGGCTCCGTCAGTGGGAGAAACTTTCTTTACCGTTTCCGTTTCCTCCCGGCCTCCCTCGCCGCTGGCTCACCCCATTATGCATGACTCGCGGTATCATGAAGCACCCACGTCACATAACCTAGTAGGAATATTGTGTCGGAATATTGCCCTAGTCCTTATTTAATCAGCTTTTACAAGGTGGTCTCGGAACCCGGCGGGAACACGGTCTCGAAATTTAATCCGAATATTTATAACCCCCCGGTTGTATACTCCGGCGGACTCCCTTTATTACACCCCGAATCCCAAGGTTTTATCATTTTCTTAAAGGCCTGAGGGGTGTTCCGCGCTCTTTCCTTATCGTTTCCGCACTCCTTATTCGGGACCTGAACCCGGATCCACTGTTCGGATTAAAAAATCGCGACTCGGTTTTACAACCCTTATTATTCTCATCCACTACGGCGAATTCATTAACAAGCGACAGAACCTCATCCAACGGGGTTGGGAGACCCCTCATTTTTCGAGAATACCCCGGACGGGGGTCCTGAAGGGAAAAAGCGGTGACGCTACCACCTGAGCTTTGCACTGTCCCAACGATATCTAGGGAACTGCTGGGCCGATTGGTTCGAAATTTGGACACGGTATTCCTGGATGTATAATCTAAGATGTGACGTAAGATTTTTGCGATAGGTTAGTTAGTTTGATAATTAACTGCTTTATTTTATACTTACGTTTTCTTTCGAGGGGGAAATCACTTGAGATTGGAGTGACACATGATTTCCAGGGGTTGAAATAATGTAGAATGATTTAGATTGATTCGACTGTATTCAAGTTAATTCAACTGGATTCCACTTCATTCAACTGGATTCCACTTAATTCAACTTAATTCAACTCAATTCAATTTCATTCATCTTAATTCAACTCAATCCGACATAAATCAACCTAATTCCACTCCATTCAATTCAACTCAATTCAACTCAATTCAACGTAATTCAACTTAATTCAACCAGATTTAACTTAATTCAATTTAATTCAACTCGAATCAACTCAATTCAACTTAATTCAACTGGATTCCACTTAATTCAATTCAACTTAATTCAACTTAATTCAACTTAATTCAACTTCATTCAACTGGATTCCACTTAATTCAACTTAATTCAACTTAATTCAACTTCATTCAACTCAATTCAATTTCATTCATCTTAATTCAACTCAATTCGGCATAAATCAACCTCAACCTAATTCAACTTAATTCAACTTCATTCAACTCAATTCAATTTCATTCATCTTAATTCAACTCAATCCGACATAAATCAACCTGATTCCACTCCATTCAATTCAACTCAATTCAACGTAATTCAACGTAATTCAACTCAATTCAACCAGATTTTACTTAATTCAATTTAATTCAACTCAAATCAACTCAATTCAACTTAATTCAACTTCATTCAACTGGATTCCACTTAATTCAACTGGATTCCGCTTAATTCAACTTAATTCAACTTCATTCAACTCAATTTAATTTCATTCATCTTAATTCAACTCAATTCGGCATAAATCAACCTCAACCTAATTCAACTTAATTCAACTTCATTCAACTCAATTCAATTCCATTCATCTTAATTCAACTCAATCCGACATAAATCAACCTGATTCCACTCCATTCAATTCAACTCAATTCAACGTAATTCAACGTAATTCAACTCAATTCAACCAGATTTTACTTAATTCAATTTAATTCAACTCAAATCAACTCAATTCAACTTAATTCAACTTCATTCAACTGGATTCCACTTAATTCAACTGGATTCCGCTTAATTCAACTTAATTCAACTTCATTCAACTCAATTTAATTTCATTCATCTTAATTCAACTCAATTCGGCATAAATCAACCTCAACCTAATTCAACTTAATTCAACTTCATTCAACTCAATTCAATTCCATTCATCTTAATTCAACTCAATCCGACATAAATCAACCTGATTCCACTCCATTCAATTCAACTCAATTCAACGTAATTCAACGTAATTCAACTCAATTCAACCAGATTTTACTTAATTCAATTTAATTCAACTCAAATCAACTCAATTCAACGTAATTCAACTTCATTCAACTGGATTCCACTTAATTCAAGTCAATTCAACTGAATTCAAACTAATCCAACCTTATTGATTCACGTATTTCATCAATAATCCAGGTGATTCTTCGGTAATTCAGTTAATTCTCTGTTAGTTCAGTTAATTCTCTGATTATCCAGTTGATTCTCATTGATTATAGTGAATTATGAATTATTTCATGGACTTTTAACACGTCAATTCAACGAGTTATTTCCCCCTCGATTTTTTTTTGTGTGCTTCTTGTCTTTTTCATCGTTGTTACAATAATTTTGAGAATTGAAGGGAATAAATGTTTCCGAGAAGTTTTCAAATGAGTGCTTGTAACAAAGAAAAGTAAAAAAAAAAAAAAAGTGGGAGCCCAATGACGTAAATTCAATTAAATTTTAGAAACTCTTCAAACAAAAACGAAATAAGAAAAATAAAAAACACGAGAAAGGTAGTAGTTGAATTTTAATGACGTAGGTATCGTCAATTTCCGATTAACTTTATTCGAAACTTTTGACATGCAAAATAAAAAGTATTTCGCCCACGCGTATATGTAGTAGAATTCATCGGAGCAAACCAATTTTTTAATTTTTTATAATTTTTATAACAAATAATCGATTTTTCTACTCAATTTTAAGAAAGTGGGATACAAATTTCTGTAAAAATTGATCAAAGTTTGATGAAATCGTGATCGTGAAAATTTTATTGGATCACAAAAAAATAACGAAAGAAGCGTGAATTTTTTTCCCACCGCAGTTCGCAAAACGATTTTCGTCTCTTGAGAGACTTTCGGAAATAGCACTTTGGGCAGTGAAGATGATGGCCTCCGGGCAATATCCGGAACTTGCGGTGGTGACCGCCCGCGTACTTTGAAAAAGGCTCTCGACCGTGACGTACATATACAATATACGTATAGATATGTATGTATATAGGCGAAGAATGGCGACGTACCTACTCTATACCGGTACACCGCAAACCGGGGAGACACGCTTTTTAACAAAATAAAAAGAATGATGACGTGCTCAGAATGAAAGACTGTATCTCGCACGGTCTGGTCCTCCGCGTCGCACCCAACATCCACCGTCTCAAATGTGAGAAAAAGAATAAAAAATAAATAAATTGCCTTTGGGCTCGACCTATACATACAGAATATATAAATAAATAAATAAATAAATAAATAGAATCTATATATAAACAATATTTTTCCTTTCAAATTGTTTGCACTTTATTTCGAAGCCCCTCCCCCCCCCCTCCTTTTTTTATTGAGGTCAATTTTGAACCATGTTGAATCATTACATGAGTTGAATGAAGTACAATCTCAACCAAAAATGATTCTCGTCGGCAATTTGAGTACTTTCTGATAAGATAAAAATCGGAAAAAAATCAACCGTGATAAAGATGATGAGAGTATTCATTTTGAATAATAATAATGCCCGAAAGTTGTCAATAAATTGTTTAAACAAAACATTGTATAACAAATTCTGTGGTAACGTTATTTTTTTTCATCTCAAATAAATGCCCTGATTTTTCTGAACACAGATGCATTTTTTAAGAATTTTGTCACTATTTTGAAATTTCCGTTTTCGAAAATTTGTAAAGGCTGTATTTACGAAACTATTTGTTCCACGCTCCGGAAACTTCGGAATTGTAATCTACATCGTTTTCAGAGAAACATATACAAAATTCTGATTTTTTTCCATTTTTCAAAATTTGGTAATCTTCGAAAACGGAAATTTCAAAATCGTGACTTAAATTATGTATTATAAAGATAATAAAATTACATCTGATGGTATGAAAAATTCTTTTTCCTCGGAAATTGAATTTATGTTCATATACGATATCCAACGAATGTTATCATATTGCAGGACTGGCTGACCGATGTAATTATTCATTTGAAATTAATATCGGTTTGTTTGGTGAAAACCTGATATCCACAGTTCTACATATTATTTTTTACGTCATTTATTATTTGTTTCAAATTCGAAATGATCCAATATCGAATTATATTCTGTACAAAATTCTCGTTACCCGCAGACCAGAGGCATGTATGATAAAATATATCAACGAGTAAAATTACGAGAAAAGCTCTACCACGACGAACTAGAGTTTTCAATTAATTAACGATGATAATTAATTTCTGCTCTGCACGGTTCAAGTAATAGCAAATACATCTGCAATTAAATAGCACACCGAATTTTGTCGAAAAGCTTTTCACACATTTTTATTATAACCTACTCCAATTATCAATTTACACAAATTTCATGCTATCCGTAAATGAAAACGGAATTTATATACTATCGTCAAATATACGTATACCAAATAATTTGGAAACATTTCAAGCAATATTTGAATCAACAAAGTGAATTGCATAGAAGCTTTGCCATTTCTATTAATTTCCTTTGGAGGAATTCTTTTTTTTTTCAATTCAAAATTGACGTCCTCCTTTGAGCTTTTGTGATAACAGCGTTGTTACTTTTTTTTCGTTGTGAATAGCGTACCGTTACAGCTTGTGGATGATAATTAGAACCTCCCTTGCACTTAATTAAACTGAACAATATTCTCCAATTGCTTGCGCAAAGCCAGTTTGAGATGGATTAAAGCGAACCTAATCCAGGTGGATCAGGATTCGTTGATCCAGAGATGAACATTTTAGACTATTGAACACAATAGAGCTTGCAGTAAGCTCGTCTGTCTTTATTCCAGTCGAATATATACTTCAAACTTTCAGAAATATTCCTATGTGACACGATGAAGGTTAAAAAAATATTGCATTGTGATATGGAAAAAAGAAATATTGCTGAATTTGTGTATTATTGAGGAATAATATTCCAGATTTGTAATTATTGTGTGCATCGATCTTGTGGTGTACATGAAATCTCAAAAACCGCTATCAAGATTCGGATGATAATTCAGAAAATCATCAATCAAACTATTATCTATGATCTATACCAAACAGTGGTTAAAATGACTTCGTTAAAAAATATGTAAAATATCATCCAAGTCAATCAAAGCTTGAAATCCTATCTTATTCCTCCTGGTGTGATAAGATTTTGTCCAGTTTTTTAAAATCTATCAAAAAAGGCACAGATCGTAGAAACTTACTTCTTGCACAACTTTTCAAATTTTCATAAAAATCGTTCTATTATTTTTTGCGAAATCGTGGACACCATTTTTGATTTTTGAGACTGTCTGAAAATCTCGTCAAATTTTCTGTCTCTCCTCTCAGGGAATCTCGAGAATCTAATACGGAAAGTTGAACGACTTTTGCCATTCGTGGAATAGTTGAGAAGCATAATGTGATAGTTGGTTGGGATTTTTCTGGAAAACTGTTACGCACCCCTTCTGTCAAGCTTCGCAGAGCTTTTTTAGAGAAAATGAGATGAACCGAGGTGGAATAACTGGCCGAAAAGCTGCTCTTCCTGCAAAAATCGAACCCCTTCTTCTTCTTCTTCTTCTTCTGGTTCGTTTACCGAAAATTCTAGTCTGACGCCCGAGTTCTACAACCCCGCAGGATTTTTGCAAGCGCGAAAAATAAGAGAGCGGAGAGTAAGACAAATAAAACTTCCCATACTTCTCCCTCTTCTTCCTATTCGGGAGATAAAAGACCTTAATATATGGCTGTGTTTTTCCACTACCCTAAAATTACTCTCTTATCAGATCCCAGCCACTTTAACATCGTCCATCAACCGAACTCAACGACCCCTAAAACCTACCCGCTGAAGACAAGACCGAAATTTCTTTAACCACCCGAAGAATTCTTGTAATTCTTGTAATTCTTGTTAAGAATGAAGTTACTCCACGCAATATTCAATATTGGATCATTTTAGCGATATATTTTTCTTTAAAGACTCGCAATAATTCACGAAAATCTCAGAATTCTGCAATATTCACTGAGAAATCAATATTTCCAATATTTTCAATGTTTCAATGATTCCTCAATATTGTAGACATCTTAATTCTGCCAATATGAGGTCACATCACAATATGAAAATGTGGAAAATTTTTCCGCACATAAATACCTTGGCTTGAATACATAATACGAGATAGTCTAATCTTGAAACTAGAGCAGAGGGTAGGTATATACAGCTATCTGAAAACTTCCGAGAAACAGAACATGCATAGAGTCTCTTTAATAAGGTACGCCGTGATCGGTGGCATGGAATTAGCGAATCTTATAATCCACCAGTATTGATCGAGACCCCGGCGCTCTATGAATTACCTCTTTCACCTCCGCATTAACTTATTCAACGTATAGAGTGCGGCCTGGGAAGCCACCCAGGACGTACGTAAATCTTTCAAAAAATCTCAAAAACTCGAAACCAGAATCGAAAATTCGAAAAAGAAACCGAGTCCAATGGAAGAAAAAAAATTGGAGAAGCACAACATTTTTCTGTAATATTGCCCTCAAATTTTTTCAATATTGCATTATTGTCCCAATACAACGGCGATAATGATCGAGGAATTTCTTTCTTGCCTCAAAAATCCTTCAATAATGCCGAATCGTCCCAATATTTCTGTGCCATTGCCTTCAAATTCGTCAATTATTGCGCCACATCCTCTCAATATCTCCATCAATATCGCTAAATTTTCCAACGTTTCTCTGACTATGAGATGGAAGTAGAAAAAGGATAAGAAAATTGTGTACTCATGGTTCGTCGCAATATTGAACCCCCCGAGGATCAGTATACAAGAATAGAAGCTATAATCCGGTCCACAAAGGAGTGGATTATCCGAATTTAAAATTAAGATTGGATGAAAGATGTGTAATCTCAGACAGGATATTTCGCTCTCTCAGGTGAATCCTCGAAGCCTTTGAAAAGGGAGCTCCCACGGCCACGTCGAGACTGATGTGAGTGGAGTAGAGTAGAGTATCGAGGGGCGAGTAAGATGATACCGGAGTAAATAGAAATGAAAATAAACTAAAAAAAAAAAAAAAACCAGGATAAAAGAGGGAGAGGAGAGACACACTCGTCACGGATGTGTTACTTTCTTCCTTTTCACATCCTTTCCGAAGGGATGAAAAATCTACTAGTTTTTATATTCCATTTGTAGAGAAGAAAAAAAAAAAAGAAAGAAAAGTGAAAAGGAAAATAGCCTTTTGCAGACTTTATTCCATTTTATACGATCCTCGTCCTGTTACTGGGGAGGCACAGCCTCCCACATCAATACAAGACAGACAGAACCCTACCCTTTGTTCAAGGATTTGCGGGGAGGAGACGACCTAAAGGATGAAATTCTTCTTAGCCTATAGCCTGAACTCATCTGATAGGATTAATCGCATTCTTAGCTAACTATTTTCATTGGTTATCCAACTAACTTTCTTTTTTTCCCCCCTCTCTTTTGTACGAAGTCTTTACACACGAGAAACTTTCAACTATATCTATAGCACCTACTCCTTTCTATTTTCGGGACACTGCGAACATTCTGAACGGTAGGGTAGTTTTTTAGTCTCTGAAATTCCAAAGCCTTGAATTCTGTGCTTGAAACTTGATCATGGGGGAGGTAATACCGCAATTCGACGGGGAAACAGAATATTTTGGCAATATTGAGGCAACATTCCGGCAATAATAAGACATTTAAAAAATATTGAAGGAATAATAGAGCGATGTTACAATGTCGAGGAAATATCGAGGCAAAATTGGAGCAGTAAAATATTGAGGCAATAATGAGACAATTAAAAAATATTGAGGCAACATTCCGGCAATAATAAGACATTTAAAAAATATTGACGGAATAATATTTCGATCTTACAATGTCGAGGAAATATCGAGACGAAATTGGGGCAGTAAAATATTGAGGCAATAATAAGACAGTTAAAAAATATTGAAGGAATAATATTTCGATGTTATAATGTGGAGGAAATATTGAGGCAACATTCCGGCAATAATAAGAAAGTTAAAAAATATTGAAGGAATAATATTTCGATCTTAAAATGTCGAGGAAATATCGAGGTGAAATTGGGGCAGTAAAATATTGAGGCAATAATAAGACAATTAAAAAATATTGAAGGAATAATATTTCGATGTTATAATGTCGAGGAAATATTGAGGCAACATTCCGACAATAATAAGACAATTAAAAAATATTGAAGGAATAATATTTCAATCTTACAATGTCGAGGAAATATCGAGGCAAAATTGGGGTACTAAAATATTGAGGCAATAATAAGACAGTTAGAAAATATTGAAGGAATAATATTTCGATGTTATAATGTCGAGGAAATATTGAGGCAACATTCCGGCAATAATAAGACAATTAAAAAATATTGAAGGAATAATATTTCGATCTTACAATGTCGAGGAAATATCGAGGCAAAATTGGGGTACTAAAATATTGAGGCAATAATAAGACAGTTAAAAAATATTGAAGGAATAATATTTCGATGTTATAATGTCGAGGAAATATTGAGGCAACATTCCGGCAATAATAAGAAAGTTAAAAAATATTGAAGGAATAATATTTCGATCTTACAATGTCGAGGAAATATCGAGGCAAAATTGGGGTACTAAAATATTGAGGCAATAATAAGACAGTTAAAAAATATTGAAGGAATAATATTTCGATGTTATAATGTCGAGGAAATATTGAGGCAACATTCCGGCAATAATAAGACAATTAAAAAATATTTAAGGAATAATATTTCGATCTTACAATGTCGAGGAAATATCGAGGCGAAATTGGGGCAGTAAAATATTGAGGCAATAATAAGATAATTAAAAAATATTGAAGGAATAATATTTCGATGTTATAATGTCGAGGAAATATTGAGGCAACATTCCGGCAATAATAAGACAATTAAAAAATATTTAAGGAATAATATTTCGATGTAACAACGACGAGGAAACATCGAGGCAAAATTGGGGCAGTAAATTATTGAGGCAATATTAGGACAATTAAAAAAATATTGAGGCAACATCGGATATATAATCTCAATATTGGAGAAATTTTTATTGAGATATCATGAGCCTGCAAAATTGCTAATTATTCTTTCAATATTCATATTCTCGATTCATGTAAAGTGACCCACGTTTGGCGCCAATGTTCGAATTTCCGATTAGGAAAAAAACTGGTATCGATGAATTCGAAGATGACTCCTCATTCTGAGACGGGGAGAATTATTTTGTTCCGATGAAGTTGATTGTCCTCGACTGCAGATACTTTTCCAATAAATGTTAAATAGCCATTTAATAGACGAAACTTGTGCGAATTTCCTCGAACGTCCCGTCAGTTTTCCCGAGGGCTAGGGCTGTATAAGGTACATAAATGGCTCCCTCGTAAACGGGTTTCTCTCAAGATTCTGCCTTTATTTATCTCTTTATCTCCTTATCCCTTGCTTTTCCGGCTCTCCCAGGACCCCGGGACGAAATTCTGTTAAGATCCAATATCCTTCATTACTTTACCAATTGGGTCCAAATTTTTTCCCACCTTTTTTTCTCGACAAAAAAAAAGTAGGAAAAATGATTTTGGAAACAATTTTTCTTCTCCTTCATTTTTTTTGTCCTTTTATCGAGGCCTGAAAAACAGGTGGTAAAAATTTATCATCGTCTAAAATCTAGCGTTTTTCTTCCTTTATTCCCTTCGTCCTCCATCTCTTCAACTTCTTCAATCGTTCAGAACCAGAGTATAAACAGAGTCCTTGCCCCATTTTCTCTCTGGCTCAGACGTTGGAGACACAAAGTCGAGGAACTCGACCTAGTGGATATGCCGCTTCGGTCTTCCGTGAAAACGAAAACGCCGAGGAAAAATGAGATGATGAAAGAATGAATAAAAAAATCAAGAACAAAAAAAAAAAAAACACGTGGAAAAATTAGTTACTTCTCATTCACACAATATTGACACAATATTGAACCTATATCTTTAATATCTTAGATTTCTTAGTTTCCATGTCATATAGTCAATGTTTCATCAATCTAAAATGTTTTCTGAGATTGTTTGCTCGAAATTGTACATGAAATTATGCCACGAATTCGAGTTGAAACCAATTCTAATTTCACGTGAACAGTGCGAGTCCAGCATCCCTTAAATGATTAGCAATCAATTCTATGCAGTGTGGAAGAATAATGAAAGAAAAATACCAAAGAAATTATACATGTTCCGAGGGGTGAACCACTCTTGAAGTCCGGTGTACAACAGTGTGTGAAGTCCCATAAAGTCCCAGAAGTCCCGTGAAGTCCCTTGAAGTCCTGTGAAGTCCCTGAAGTCCCAGAAGTTCCATGAAGTCCCATGAATTCCTTGAAGTCCCATAAAGTCCCTTGAAGTCCCATGAAGTCCTTGAAGTCCCTGAAGTCCAGTGAAGTCCCAGACGTCCCATGAAGTCCCAGAAGTCCTTGAAGTCCCATGAAGTCCCATGAAGTCCTTGGAGTCCCATAAATTCGTTGAAGTCCCATGAAGTCCCTTGAAGTCCCATGAAGTCCTTGAAGTCCCATGAAGTCCTTGAAGTCCCTGAAGTCCCGTGAAGTCCCAGAAGTCCCATGAAGTCCCGTGAAGTCCCTTGAAGTCCCTGAAGTCCCATGAAGTCCCAGAAGTCCCATGAAGTCCTTGAAGTCCCATGAATTCCTTGAAGTCCCATAAAGTCCCTTGAAGTCCCATGAAGTCCTTGAAGTCCCTGAAGTCCCGTGAAGTCCCAGACGTCCCATGAAGTCCCAGAAGTCCTTGAAGTCCCATGAAGTCCCATGAAGTCCTTGGAGTCCCATAAATTCCTTGAAGTCCCATGAAGTCCCTTGAAGTCCCATGAAGTCCTTGAAGTCCCTGAAGTCCCGTGAAGTCCCAGAAGTCCCATGAAGTCCCGTGAAGTCCCTTGAAGTCCCTGAAGTCCCATGAAGTCCCATGAAGTCCTTGAAGTCCCTGAAGTCCCATGAAGTCCCAGAAGTCCTTGAAGTCCCATGAATTCCTTGAAGTCCCATGAAGTCCCATGAAGTATGAAGTCCCATGAAGTCCTTGAAGTCCCTGAAGTCCCGTGAAGTCCCAGAAGTCCCATGAAGTCCCGTGAAGTCCCTTGAAGTCCCTGAAGTCCCATGAAGTCCCATGAAGTCATTGAAGTCCCTGAAGTCCCATGAAGTCCCAGAAGTCCTTGAAGTCCCATGAATTCCTTGAAGTCCCATGAAGTCCCATGAAGTATGAAGTCCCATGAAGTCCTTGAAGTCCCTGAAGTCCCATGAAGTCCCAGAAGTCCTTGAAGTCCCATGAAGTCCCAGAAGTCCTTGAAGTCCCATAAATTCCTTGAAGTCCCATGAAGTCCTTGAAATCCCATGAAGTCCCTTGAAGTCCCTGAAGTCCCATGAAGTCCCATGAAGTCCCTGAAGTCCCGTGAAGTCTTTGAAGTCTTGAAGTCTCGGTACGCCATTTTTCGGAGTGGTTCACCCTCAATTGAAATTTTTTTGAAAATCTCGACCTATCATCGACTATGAAGCCCTTATCACTCGGCGAAAAATTAACTTCTAAAAGACATGTTCCAAAGAATTCTTCAATGGTAACTGGAAACTTCTATAATTGTGCCCTCTCGAGAAAATATGAAAAGAGAAAGAAAAAAAACAGAAAAAAAAAAATTGAAAGAAACGAAGCGTAATCAACCCCTCAGGTTATTTTCTCTCGCCTAGTTGATCCCGCGAACGCGAACGGTAGTATCGTAAATTGGCAATTGCCTCGGTAGTTCGCTATCTCCGTTAATAAAAGTGTAATTTGTTCCCCCATAGGTCATCCCTCGATGCAGGGATGTTTTATCACCGCGGTATAGTTCTGGCTGAAAGTTGGAGCATATTCTGAATTTTGCAGAATCAATTATATCGACCCTCGGGGAGCTTAAATAACCCCGAATTTCAATTTTTCAGGGGGGGGAGGGGTCTGGAAACTTTCTTCTCTTCCTTTTAAGGGTTCAAATCTCGTTGAAAGAAAGAGAGGAGGAGGTGGAGGAACTGGTCGAAGTTCGAGGCACGCCGTCAGGAGTCTAACAAGTGCTGAGGTATCTCATCCCCGAAGAGCTTTCGAGCTTTGTCTCGCTACCCGCGTCCTCTAACGTCTTGGGAATTAAATTTCCCGACAGAGTGGTTATTTCATTGTGAAGACATACCCTGGTGAATCCAAATGTTGGAATTTTTTTCTTGTATCCCCGGAGACAAACTACAACCGAATTTTGTAGGCGACGAGCTTATTCCACCCCCGCGGTTTTTTTTTTTCTCTTGTGACCTTTCTTCTTCTCGATTCGTTCAATCATCATTTGAATCTGATTTTAGAATTAGGAGAATGGAAATAAGTTATTCTTCATTTTTTGCCGCATTATTTCTTCGATATTGAAATATTCCCGCAATATTGCGAATATTCTTCACCTCTGAGCGGACATAATTATTGGCAACATCGGTGAAAAATGTCTCAGACGTAGTTCGACAAAAGATTCCCAGTGGCAATGAGGCGTCTGAAAAGATCTCGAGAAGGAATGAGCAGCCAGTTAATCGGTGGCCATTATAAATCCGAACTCTTTCCAAAACGTCAATTTTAATTGTTCATCTGTGAAAGTGCTGAGTCAAGTTTACTCGAGCGTCTGGACCAGAAGTTTATTATTCATCGACCCAGTTTTTGCAGAGCCTGTATCATCAGAACCGTCGATTCCCCGGTAAAAACTGCCTGATCCTTTTTCGTAGAGAATTTTATCAGCTTAGAATTTGTATCTCATAATTTTTCTGCTAAAAGCAACCGGGACGAAGATAGGAGCAAAAAGGTAGAAGAAGTTTCTAATTTCGTTGAAAAACTTTTTCAAAATAATCTATGCGAGTTCGAGTTTTTATACAGTCGAATCCGAAGTAACGTATCTCTTCTCATAGATACGGATAAGTATTTTCAAGCCTATACACACTGTAACGGAGATAGAGAGGCAAAAGCTTGGAAAAAAGAAAACGAAAAAACTTTACCAGTTTCAATCTGCTAAGTGAATGGATGTGCCTATGGACTGAAAAACTTGGGTTATAGCTCATCCCGATAAAGCAATGAAATCATATCCACGTATCGTTATTAATACGAATCCAAATGGGAGTTTGGAAAACTATAATCCATGAAGAAGAAGATCGTTCATTCGGTTCGTTCTCAAACGGGGGACGCAAACTGGAACAAAGATTGCCGCAATATTGCATTGGGGTGCGTCTTCTGAGGCAAGGAGAAAATTTTCGAGGATACGAAATCTACATTATTGAGGAAATATTGTGGCAAAATATTGGAATATTGACAGGGAAAACTGAATGCAACATTGAAGCAATATTGGAATGCTAGGATAATGCAGTTCCATAATTTTAATACCGTTGAGACGTCGCAATATTTTATTAAATTACATTGAGGCAAAAATATTGAGGCAATACTGAGGCGATAATCAAATATTGAGGCAATACTGAGGCTATAATAAAATATTGAGGCAATACTGAGGCTATAATAAAATATTGAGGCAATACTGAGGCTATAATAAAATATTGAGGCAATACTGAGGCTATATATAATCAAATATTGAGGCAATACTGAGGCGATAATGAAATATTGAGGCAATAATGAGGCTATAATAAAATATTGAGGCAATACTGAGGCTATATATAATGAAATATTGAGGCAATACTGAGGCTATATATAATCAAATATTGAGGCAATACTGAGGCTATAATAAAATATTGAGGCAATACTGAGGCTATAATAAAATATTGAGGCAATACTGAGGCTATAATAAAATATTGAGGCAATACTGAGGCTATAATAAAATATTGAGGCAATACTGAGGCTATATATAATCAAATATTGAGGCAATACTGAGGCGATAATGAAATATTGAGGCAATAATGAGGCTATAATAAAATATTGAGGCAATACTGAGGCTATATATAATGAAATATTGAGGCAATACTGAGGCTATATATAATCAAATATTGAGGCAATACTGAGGCGATAATGAAATATTGAGGCAATAATGAGGCGATAATAAAATATCGAGGCAATATTGAGGCAATACTGAGGCGATGATAAAATATTGAAGAATAAAACTTGCTGAAATTCCGGCAGAAAAAAAAATCATTCAATTTTTTACCCTGACCAGAACCAGAAGCGAAGCCCTGCACGAGACTCTGAAGAATGAAGAAAAGGGACGGAATGCAATGAAATGAAATGAAATGAAATGAAATGAGATGAAATAAAGATGGAGTTCTCTGAGAATCTTCCCTGAGTTTCTTACGCGGTGAACCGAATGAGATTTTTTTTTACTTTCCCTTCACCACCACGACTAGTGGCCCAAGTATGTGAAGCTATGTGCCGGCCTATACATATATATATAAATATATATACTATTGCGGGGGAAAGATGACAATGGCACGATTCCACTTAACTAAATGGTACCAAATTACTCCACGCTTACGTACTTATATAGTAGACGAAGAATTGTCTCGGATCCTAAGACGTCGAACGCGAATCGATCTTCACTTATTTTTTTTTTTCACTTCTTTCTTTTGTCACATGCTCTGGGTGCGAACAATCGAGAATTTCCTACTACGAATTGGCTCATCAAAACGCAACAACGAAAAAAAAAAAAGAACCAAAAGAAAACCGAACTTTTATCAAGTGCAAAAATTCATCTTATTGTATTTGAGGAATGGAAAGTGGGAATTATTCGTAATTTTTGAATTTTTTGAAACTTTTTAGTCACTTTTTTTCAACAGATTTTCGTCATTTTTAACAAAATAAACTAATGCAAAAAATGGAGAAAATCAAAATTGAATCACCAAGTGAAACGTGAAAGAATTTTTGAAGAAATAACATCTGAAATCAATCTCGAAATTGATTATTTTCCACGTCTAGTTTTTTTTGGTTTCAAAAGGTGGCGAACTTTGAAATTTTTGCGAAATTTTTTACTCCCACTTTCGCATAATTCTTGACGATCATTTGAAGACTGACTTTTTTTCTAGATCTTTAGGATTCTCAATTAAAAATTCCCGCCATATTTCAAGGTAGTTTCGCGGCCATTTTTCCTCATACGAACCGTTAAACTTTCTTTTTTTGAATTTTTATACAGGTTCTGCAAATTGATGCGATAAATTCGATGTGGTTATTAGGATTTCGACCTCTCACTCTTTCGGTGTCGAAACTGTGGACACAGACCGCTTACTTTCGCCCTCTCCTCGCCTCTCCTCTTTTATCTTGTCTCATGAATAGAAGAGCGAGGGAAGCGAGAGTGAAACATCAATTATCAGTTAGAACGAGGTCCTTGTCTGGTTCGTGTCCGGAATACTTGATTTTTGGAGGGTTCCCCGAGGCCGGAGTCGGTCTACGGTTCGATTCGGGTCCTCCCCACGTTTTGGAGGTTAGCACTCACCTGCGACCATTTTTAGATGACGACATTCACCACATGCGGACCACAATATCGGATCAAATGTTTGGATGGCGATATCTCTAGAATGGGTGACCGGATTTCGGCCGTTTTGGTCTCAATCGACGCGGTTCTTCTGAACTTAGAACTGATATAATTTTGGATTCGATCGATTAAGTAGTTTGCGAATTATTCAAATAGCAAATTCCAAAAACAAAATGGTCATATATTATCTGAGATCGAGTGAACAGATTTCGATGAAAATTGCTATCTGATAGTTTTTTGGGCTCCTGATAACGAATTTGACGTCAGATCTTCAAAATTCAAGATGACGGATCCAAAAAAATGGCGGACGAAATCTCAACACACTTCAATTTCGATGAAAATTGATATTATCTAGTTTTTCGGGCTGTTGATCACGAATCTGGTGTCAGATTTTGAAAATTCAAGATGGCGGATGCGAATAATGGTGAAGAAAATCTCAAAATACTTAGATTTCGATGAAAATTGGTATCTGACAGTTTTTTCGGCTGCTGATAACGATTTTGAAGTCAGATCTTCAAAATTCAAGATGACGGATCCAGAAAAATGGCGGACAAAATCGCGAAATACTTCAATTCCGCTGAAAAATGATATCATCTAGTTTTTTGGGCTGTTGATCACGAATCTGGTATCAGATTTTGAAAATTCAAGATGGCGGATGCGAATAATGGTGAAGAAAATCTCAAAATACTTAGATTCCGATGAAAATTGGTGTCTGACAGTTTTTCGGCTGCTGATAACGAATCTGAGGTCATATTTTCAAATTCAAGATGACGGATCCAGAAAAATGGCCAAACACAATCTCAAAATACTTCAATTCCGATGAAAAATGATATCATCTAGTTTTTGGGCTGTTGATCACGAATCTGGTATCAGATTTTGAAAATTCAAGATGGC
The DNA here is from genome assembly GCA_018257835.1 of Euura lappo. Classification (NCBI taxonomy): domain Eukaryota; kingdom Metazoa; phylum Arthropoda; class Insecta; order Hymenoptera; family Tenthredinidae; genus Euura; species Euura lappo. Next base: position 98,971 of record JAEUYN010001908.1, read on the forward strand.
GGATGCGAATAATGGTGAAGAAAATCTCAAAATACTTAGATTCCGATGAAAATTGGTATCTGACAGTTTTTTCGGCTGCTGATAAAGATTTTGAAGTCAGATCTTCAAAATTCAAGATGAAGGATCCAGAAAAATGGCCGACACAATCTCAAAATACTTCAATTCCGATGAAAAATGATATCATCTAGTTTTTTGGGCTGTTGATCACGAATCTGGTGTCAGATTTTGAAAATTCAAGATGGCGGATGCGAATAATGGTGAAGAAATCTCAAAATACTTAGATTCCGATGAAAATTGGTATCTGACAGTTTTTTCGGCTGCTGATAAAGATTTTGAAGTCAGATCTTCAAAATTCAAGATGACGGATCCAGAAAAATGGCGGACAAAATCTCAAAATACTTCAATTCCGCTGAAAAATGATATCATCTAGTTTTTGGGCTGTTGATCACGAATCTGGTATCAGATTTTGAAAATTCAAGATGGCGGATGCGAATAATGGTGAAGAAAATCTCAAAATACTTAGATTCCGATGAAAATTGGTATCTGACAGTTTTTCGGCTGCTGATAAAGATTTTGAAGTCAGATCTTCAAAATTCAAGATGACGGATCAGAAAATGGCGGACAAAATCTCAAAATACTTCAATTCCGCTGAAAAATGATATCATCTAGTTTTTGGGCTGTTGATCACGAATCTGGTATCAGATTTTGAAAATTCAAGATGGCGGATGCGAATAATGGTGAAAATCTCAAAATACTTAGATTCCGATGAAAATTGGTATCTGACAGTTTTTCGGCTGCTGATAAAGATTTTGAAGTCAGATCTTCAAAATTCAAGATGACGGATCCAGAAAAATGGCCGACACAATCTCAAAATACTTCAATTCCGATGAAAAATGATATCATCTAGTTTTTGGGCTGTTGATCACGAATCTGGTGTCAGATTTTGAAAATTCAAGATGGCGGATGCGAATAATGGTGAAGAAAATCTCAAAATACTTAGATTCCGATGAAAATTGGTATCTGACAGTTTTTCGGCTGCTGATAAAGATTTTGAAGTCAGATCTTCAAAATTCAAGATGAAGGATCCAGAAAAATGGCCGACACAATCTCAAAATACTTCAATTCCGATGAAAAATGATATCATCTAGTTTTTTGGGCTGTTGATCACGAATCTGGTGTCAGATTTTGAAAATTCAAGATGGCGGATGCGAATAATGGTGAAGAAAATCTCAAAATACTTAGATTCCGATGAAAATTGGTATCTGACAGTTTTCGGCTGATAAAGATTTTGAAGTCAGATCTTCAAAATTCAAGATGAAGGATCCAGAAAAATGGCCGACACAATCTCAAAATACTTCAATTCCGATGAAAAATGATATCATCTAGTTTTTGGGCTGTTGATCACGAATCTGGTGTCAGATTTTGAAAATTCAAGATGGCGGATGCGAATAATGGTGAAGAAAATCTCAAAATACTTAGATTCCGATGAAAATTGGTATCTGACAGTTTTTTCGGCTGCTGATAAAGATTTTGAAGTCAGATCTTCAAAATTCAAGATGACGGATCCAGAAAAATGGCGGACAAATCTCAAAATACTTCAATTCCGCTGAAAAATGATATCATCTAGTTTTTTGGGCTGTTGATCACGAATCTGGTATCAGATTTTGAAAATTCAAGATGGCGGATGCGAATAATGGTGAAGAAAATCTCAAAATACTTAGATTCCGATGAAAATTGGTATCTGACAGTTTTTTCGGCTGCTGATAAAGATTTTGAAGTCAGATCTTCAAAATTCAAGATGACGGATCCAGAAAAATGGCGGACAAAATCTCAAAATACTTCAATTCCGCTGAAAAATGATATCATCTAGTTTTTGGGCTGTTGATCACGAATCTGGTATCAGATTTTGAAAATTCAAGATGGCGGATGCGAATAATGGTGAAGAAAATCTCAAAATACTTAGATTCCGATGAAAATTGGTATCTGACAGTTTTTTCGGCTGCTGATAAAGATTTTGAAGATCAGATCTTCAAAATTCAAGATGAAGGATCCAGAAAAAATGGCCGACACAATCTCAAAATACTTCAATTCCGATGAAAAATGATATCATCTAGTTTTGGGCTGTTGATCACGAATCTGGTGTCAGATTTTGAAAATTCAAGATGGCGGATGCGAATAATGGTGAAGAAAATCTCAAAATACTTAGATTCCGATGAAAATTGGTATCTGACAGTTTTTCGGCTGCTGATAAAGATTTTGAAGTCAGATCTTCAAAATTCAAGATGAGGATCCAGAAAAATGGCCGACACAATCTCAAAATACTTCAATTCCGATGAAAAATGATATCATAGTTTTGGGCTGTTGATCACGAATCTGGTGTCAGATTTTGAAAATTCAAGATGGCGGATGCGAATAATGGTGAAGAAAATCTCAAAATACTTAGATTCCGATGAAAATTGGTATCTGACAGTTTTTTCGGCTGCTGATAACGATTTTGAAGTCAGATCTTCAAAATTCAAGATGACGGATCCAGAAAAATGGCGGACAAAATCGCGAAATACTTCAATTCCGCTGAAAAATGATATCATCTAGTTTTTTGGGCTGTTGATCACGAATCTGGTATCAGATTTTGAAAATTCAAGATGGCGGATGCGAATAATGGTGAAGAAAATCTCAAAATACTTAGATTCCGATGAAAATTGGTGTCTGACAGTTTTTCGGCTGCTGATAACGAATCTGAGGTCATATTTTCAAAATTCAAGATGGCGGATCCAACAATACACTAAAAAATCTAAAAATATTCCAATCTCGATGGGAATTGAAACTCGAGGGTCTTTTTCATCGCTTTATAATGACGAATTCTAGGTCAGATTTCGAAAATTATTCACAACGGAATCAAAAATGGCCTCTCAAAAATCCCAAAATCGTCTGAATCTGATAAAAATTGATTTCTGAGTGTTTTTTTGGTCACTGATTACGAATCTGACGCTGTAATGAAGCTTGAAAAATTCAACTTTGACGAAGGAGTTAATAAAAATACTAAATCTCCTTTTAATTAATTCAGAAAAGGATAGAGCGAGAGAGAGATAGAGTGATAGTTACTTCAGAAGGGTCAGAAGTTTGCCTGAAACGTTATCCTTCGTCCCTTCGTCCCTCTAAACTTCTGTTTGCGGCTTTGGGACCCTGTCAAATGTCCCATCAAACACGGATACCGAGGGAGTAGCGATTTTCCCTAATTGACGTTTCGGTGAGAACCTCTCTGGGACCTGGAACCTGGGACCTGGGACGTCCATCGCGTTAATTATTCAAACATTTAAGCACCCCTCGTCAGTAGGCATAGTTTAATGATTTTCAAGTAAGTATAGAACCGTTTAACTCTATACTAGAGCTTTTTTCCAGGATACTCAACTTTTTTCAGGCAATATCGAAGCTTCGACACAATATTAAGGAAGTATTAAGGGAATATTGAGCCAATATTTGAATTTTGAGGCACTATTCATGCAATAATGAAAGTTGAGGGCAATATTGAGGCAATATTACAATCTCGACATGAATTTACTTCCCGAAATTATTTTCACAACCAGCGTGTTTCTTTTATTTCAATTTTTCCCCATGAAAAATTTGAATCTCAAATTCTGCACACTAAAATCAAACTTTTTCTCCATTTCTTGCCAAACAAGAACCAAAAAAAAAAAAAAAAAAATGTTCTGTAATCATGTGAGAGATCAAGATCTGCGATACTTGAGGCAACTTCTTCAACTTCTTCCCACCGCGTAAAATAGTCTCGGAGAAAATTCCCTGGCTAATTAAGGGTGCAGCTTCTAGTATCTACGGCTTATTAATCATCGCGCGTTAATTATCGGATGTTAGAACCAAGAAAGCGGATATCCGGTGAACTGTAGACATGCACCATAAATACGAGTACCTAGTACCCACGACGTAGTCACGTCTCGGAAGCTTGCAAGCTCCGGCGAGTGGCGGGGGCGTTTCATCCGTTTTCCTATCCAAAGGGTGACTCGGATACAATAAAAAAACCCTCACGTAGTTATTGATTGAGTAAAATTCTATCAGGTTTCATGAAATTTGATCGAATTTCGCAAAATTCTGTCCGAATTTTATCCCTGTAAAATGATATGGTATCGAATTCCGACGAATCTGATCAAATCTGATAGAAATTCAGAATGAAATTTAAGAACACATTGTAATTTCATATTGTTTCACAAAAACATGAAATATTATCAGATTTTCATATAATTAGACATAATTTCTTCCAATCATAGAAAACAAAAAGAAAAACGTTATTTTCACGAGTTGTTGTATTTTCCTTCGAGTTTATTTCACCGATATCTCACTTCTGGTCACCTTGAGGTGAAAAATGACCTCCACCGATTTTAAAGCTCGTGAAATTATCTACAAAAAAGCTCGTAACACTTGTTCGCATAGAATCGACCGTTTCGAAGATATACTGTCTCAAACGTTGTGATCTGACTGACCGACAATCTGGGGTTCAAACGAACACAGAATCTAAACGGATAGACCGATCCTAAAAAACTTTGATTTTCTTGAAAGAAGGATAACAAAGCTTCGATTCGGTTCCAAGACGTAAAAAAAATCTCTTCTAGTCTCGAAGATACAGCAATTTGAAAATTTACTGGAACTCTAAGAAGAAAAGCTCATTTTAAAAAGCTTCTATCTCTACTTTTATACTTTTTTCATTAATTTGTGTTTAAAAAAGTGATTTTCACCCCCCAAAGAAGGATTAAAAATTCGGGTCTTTCATATAACGTGTGCCGCCACCCCCTGGTTGCGATTGGCGAGAAGAAGAGAAAAGGAAGCAAGCTCGAAAGCTCTAATATCTTGAATATAATCCAGAGCTGCTTCTCCCTCATTGAATATTAGTCTGAATGCTTCTCAGTCCTGGTTCTGGATGGCGTAGCGCAGTTATAAACCTTATCTCCGGATACAGACACGCCCCCCCTCAACCCCAACCCCTGTAAAGACCCTAAATACCGACGTGCTTGTACTCCCCCCCCCCGTCTCTTTATCTGGAGATAGAATTTACCCCGATTTGAGGAAAATTCCGAAGGCGTCACGGTCTCTTCGAGGAGGCCTCCCTTTATCTTCCCTTCGTCAATTTAGATGTGTAGAGGCAGTAGTCCTTTATCAAGCTCACTTTACGTATTAAAGCTATGATCGACTTGAATTAGTTTTCATTAATTAGATTTGAGCGACGTTATTTTATGGAGACTCAATTTTGGCAATAGAGAGGGAAAAAAAGCTCTGGAGAAAAAGTAATTGACAACACGCGTAGAATACTTAATTATTCACACAATTCATGATAAGCTCGATGAGGATAAATTGTCAATATTGAGAAAATATTGCAAGTCTTGGAGAAAAAGAAGGAAAAAAATGAAAGCACACCTAGAATATTGAATTATTCTCCCAATTCATATTAAGCACGATGAGGATAAATTCTAAATATTCAGAGAATATTGCAAATCTAGAAGAAAAGGGGGAAAAATATTGAAAGCACACCTAGAATATTGAATTATTCTCCCATTTCATATTAAGCACGATGAGGATAAATTCCTAATATTCAGAAAATATTGCAAATCTAGAAAAAAAGGGGGAAAAAAATTGAAAGCACACCTAGAATATTGAATTACTCTCTCATTTCATATTAAGCACGATGAGGATAAATTCTTAATATTCAGAAAATATTGCAAATCTAGAAAAAAAGGGGGAAAAAAATTGAAAGCACACCTAGAATATTGAATTATTCTCCCATTTCATATTAAGCACGATGAGGATAAATTCTAAATATTCAGAGAATATTGCAAATCTAGAAGAAAAGGGGGAAAAAAATTGAAAGCACACCTAGAATATTGAATTATTCTCCCATTTCATATTAAGCACGATGAGGATAAATTTTTAATATTCAGAAAATATTAAAAATCTAGAAAAAAAGGGGGAAAAAATTGAAAGCACACCTAGAATATTGAATTATTCTCCCATTTCATATTAAGCACGATGAGGATAAATTCTAAATATTCAGAGAATATTGCAAATCTAGAAGAAAAGGGGGAAAAAAATTGAAAGCACACCTAGAATATTGAATTATTCTCCCATTTCATATTAAGCACGATGAGGATAAATTCTTAATATTCAGAAAATATTGCGAATCTAGAAAAAAAAGGGGGAAAAAATTGAAAGCACACCTAGAATATTGAATTATTCCCCCAATCAATAATAGTCACTCTCAATATTGACAAAATATTGCAAGTCTTGAAGAAAAAGGAGGAAAAAAAATTGAAAGTACACGTAGAATATTGAATTATCTCCCCCAATCAATAATAAGCTCGATGAGGATAAATTCTCAATATTCACAAAATATTGCAAATATAATGACAAAAAAAAAATTATTGCAATCCCACCTAGAATACTATAAATCTCGAATCTTGTCTAGAATCTAAAAAAGAAAAAAGAAAAAGAAAGAATTGTTCAATTTTTAACGACAGTGTGATAAATCCTGCGATCCATCAAATAATTTCAACAATGACTGGGTGATTCTACAGAAATTGGAATCATTTCGCCCGAAAATTGTCCTCAGAGTTTTTCATTCAATCCAACCACCGTCATTGTTTTTTTTCATAGCACACGATCATATATCACTGTTACGAAAAGGGCCAGTCAAAATATTATGTATTTACATTTTTTACAGTGTTTTTAGAAAAAATGCCTCCAGGGGACTGAGAATTTGATAGAAATATTGTGTATTTAAAAAATAATTGTCAAATGAGGCAATGCTTGACGAAATATTTCTTTGATATCAAGTGTTTTCGGCGTCCATTTTTTGCTAAAATATGCCTCACTTGCTTTGTTTTCGGTTTTCAGATGAAGCAATGTTTTAGTCGTTTGTACCTGTTGAAAAGTAATTTTCGAGCCATATTTGTTAATGAAGCTCAGAAATTGGCTCGCAGAACATACATAAATGATAACAGAATGTAAGAACTTCAATTTTGCAAGTCCCCTGCAAAAATTTCATACAGGGGACTGAGAACAGGGGACTGAGATTTTGAGAGAAAAACGTAGATAACTCGCAATCAAATAACTCTTACATTGGATGGTTGTGAATACAGTTTTGCATCGCAGTTATAATGACAATATAGCGAATTGGGAATAAAAAAGTATACACATTCAATAAATAAGGCATGCCAGGGGACTGAATTGTTGACTCGTACCACTACGTGTTTTCGCGCTTGAAGTGCGATTCTAACTGAGCAAATTCGCTTGGGGTCAAAATTAACTGCATATATGTTGACTTTACTACAAAAACTTCAGTTAGGTAACAGCACTTGATTTTCGGACACGCGTAATATAGAAATTTTTCAGTTGTTTTAACGACAGGGGACTGAGATCATAAAAGTTGTGACCAAGTTCACTGTCGCTATAAAATTTTAACAAAGACAACAACAAAACTAAAAATGTCATAATCGTAGACTACAATATATGCACTATAGGTAACATGCATGAGAAAAAGTGAAATTGCACTGTTTTTCTTGTAGATACTATACGTTATCGCAATTTTGCGATTGTGACATGGCAGGGGACTGAGATTTCGGCCCATTTTGAGTGATTTTCAGTGAAAAAAATTTACAAATCCCGTATTTTTTCGTGCGGGCCGCGTAGCCACGATTATTTTCCTATGATTATGGTAAAGCAATCATTTTTATTCATGTTTCCAAGTCACTTAAAATCGAGGGCCGCGGAAAATTCCAATTTTTGTAGAATCACCCGACTATCAAACTTTTGACAGTATATATCAGAAATCCATTGGGATGTGCACAACTGATTTTGCCACATTCCCCCAAACATATCTGCGGATGATACGTATGAAAAGCGATATGCTCAGTTTTCCCCATCTAGATTTCAACCCGTTCGAAAATTGGCTAATGGAGTAAAATCTGGAAAATTAACTGCGCCGCCGTTAAATCTCTGACCAAATCGAACAGAATATTAGGAGATAAAGCAGACGAGATATAGAATCGAATAGCCTGGGGACAGTTTAACTGAAAAATATAAAAATTGATAGTGAAGCTCCGAAGCTCCATCCGTCGCTTCCTTCGGGGGACGGACTGAGTTTATAACTTGACGAAAACTTTTCTACAACCTTATATACCTGGACTATATAGACTCTGTGGACTCTTACTTACGCAGTAAGTTGTCACGGGAAAAGCACAATAAATTTACTGCGAAAGTTAAAAGGATTGCAAGCTCAGCATCATGACGCGTCTTGCGACGGATTTTTGTCCTAAGAATAATGATAAAATAATCATCAAATTATCTCCTGTAATGTTGAAGATTTTTTCTTATCAAACTTGGAAAAAAATCTAAGAAAGCTTCTTTTTTTATTTTTATTTTGTGGTCACTTTTCGCTTCGATTCTGAAGATTTTCTTTCTTTCCAAAATAATAATAGCAGAAAAAAGAAGCTTGGAAAATATGCTAGAAATCTTTTCTTTAGAGAGCTTTTCTTTTTCTTCTTCGAATCCCTAAGATTTTTTTCCGTTTTACAATATTGAAAGGTACAAAAGCTATCGTTTTTTCTTTCCTTTTCATCTTCTGTCCAATGAGTCGAGATCCCGTGTCTTCGGGTTGTTAGCAAGAGGTGCATTTGTTGAGGGTTGGTTCCAGTGTTTCCTCGTTGTAATTTGAGTATCGCAGGTTGTTAGAGCTCATTGTTTGCTCGACCCTCGTCTCGGGGTGCTTTCCGGGAGTAGGCAATGCCCTACAGTTGGCACTGTACTATTCCGTATTCCGAATTCCGTATTCCGTATTCCGTATTCTTTACGAGTACCGGACTGCTTGTGTATGAGTATATTTGATGAGATGTAATATAGATACCGAAAATGGGAGGAGAGAATGAAAGAAGACGAAGAGAAGAGAAGACAATGAAGCTAGCCGAAGTCTGAAGCACTCTTCAATTTCTCTTTCTTTCTCTCCTGACTTGAAGCACAAAAAATAACGACTTTCCGTACAGTCTACCTGATATCCGACAACCCTAGGTATACGAATCACTGCAATCCTCTCAAAAGGAAACACTAAACAGTTATTCCGATGTCACAAGCGAAGAAATGAAGAACAAGCGGATTTGGGCTGACTATGAGCCAGCCTTCGAACTTCCCGTTATTTATTTTGTTCTCAGCTATTTTGAAATTTGTAAATCTGACCTCAGATTCTTGATCAGCGGTTCAAAAAACCTTCGAGTACAAATTTCCGTAAGATTTCGAATGATGTTAGTATTTTTCACAGCAAATCGGACTCGCCATTTTGAATTTTGCTAATCTGACTTCAGATTCGTGATCAGTGACCCAAAAAACCTACGAGTACCAAGTTTCATCCAAATCCAAATGTTTTTAGTTTTTTTTTTTCAGCATGTCGAATACGCCAAATGAAAATTTTGCAAAACTGACTTCAGATTCGTGATCAGCGATCAAAAAAACCATATGGTACCAAATTTCATTGAAATCCGTTGATTCGTTCTCAAGATATCGTCATTTTTGTTGCGTTTTTTAGAATTTTGTTATTTGAATAGTTCAAAAAGTACTAATCCGATCGGAGCCAAAATCTAATCAGTTCTAAGTTAAGAATAGCCCCGTCGATTGAGCCCAAGTTGATCGAAATCCGACCACGCGTTCGCGAGAAACTTCAAACTGAAAATAGTCGGAGGTGATTCTTTGGACCTCGAAACGTGAAGATTTAGTGAAAACTCAACTCTTCATTTTCGGGGTGATCACAATAACTTCCTTTTTTCTCTGAAAACAGAGAAACGGGAAGTTTAAAAATGACTAATTTCGCAATATTTTTCTAGCAATAATGCAGATATTTTAATGCTTATTGGAAAACTTGAATTGCAATAATAATATTCGAAACAAAGTCATTGTCATTGATGAGTGACAAGTTGATAAAAAGCAAAGAGGGAGAGAGAGAGAGGGAGAATCAGAAGAGCTTGAGAGCTTTCAGTGCGTTTAAAAGGCAATCTGGAACTATTACTTTTTTTTTATTGCCAACCTAACCTGACTTTACGATGTACTTGGTAGCTGATTAAACTCTCGATTCCGGTTTGATGCCTCTGCTTTGTAGTTGCAAGCGCGGATGGGTAGAGACCCCTGTTTGTATAGTTACCAGCCTGGAATCCTCGCGTTGGGAATAAATTAACAGCTGCGACACACTCCGCTGTTATTGTAAAGGGTGACAGGATAACAAAAAGTTGAAAAAAAAACCCAACAGATGACACAAAAAAGAACGAGGGAAAAAAAAAAACTAAACGAAACGAAAAAAAAGCACACAAAGAGGAAAAAGACAGAAGGCCAATTTGCAATGCGACAAAGTAGACTCGTTATTTTCTTTTTGTTTTTTTTCCGGTCTTGTTGCTTCAGATCTTAGAGAGAGAGGAAAAAAACAACTATTCGAAACTATAATTGATGACAATTTGTTCCTTGTGTTATTTTTTGTTCTGTTAAACGAAGTTTGATAGTCTATAAGAGTAGTTTTTCTTCTGTATTCAAATATATTCAAATTTTAATAGTAATTTTAACCGCTTTTGAATGGTTGTTTTAATCGTTGACGATGGTTTCTTTTTTCGCTTCATTTTTCTCGCAGTCAAAGTGTCATAGTAGTTTTTTTTTTCAGAGTAATTATTGTACTTTTCCCAATTGATTTGAAGTCTCATAGTAGTTTTCTTAGTTCTAGTAGTTTTCGCCATTTATTTAAAGTCGCACAGTAGTTTTTTTTTTTTTTTGCTTTCTTAGTTTTCCTAATAATGTTGAAGTCTAATAGTAGTTTTCTCAATAAATTTCAAGTCTAATAGTAGTTTTCTTCTTGAATATGGATTCTCATAGTAGTTTTATTAGTTTTCTCACTTAATTAAAAATCTCATAGTAGTTTCCTAGATGAATTTGAAGTCGAATCGTAGTTATCTTGATTTATCTGGAGTCCAATAGTAGTTTTTCGAAATTTATTCAAAGTTTTCTTAATGAATTTGGAGTCTGATAGTAGTTTTCTTAGTTTTCTTGATCGATTTCAAGTCCAATAGTAGTTTTTTTTTAATTATTCATAGTCAAATAGTAGTTTTCCCAATGAATATGAAGTCTTATAGTAGTTTTCCGGACCAATTTTGAGTCATGTAGTAGTTTTTGGAATCAATTAAAAATCTAATAGTAGTTTTCTTTTGACTTAAAGTCGAATAGTAGCTTCTTTGTTTCTAATTTTCCATAGTTTTCTGATCGTCACAGTACTTCGATCCCTGCTAAAATCCAAGTATAAGATCAACGACTATGAGCTTTCCCCTGAGCTTTCGTGTCAGTAACCACCATCGGCACCTCAATATATTCCGCATAATACGTAACATCGATTTTTCATGGTAAACCGGATGCGATCGATTCAACAACGTCCACCATTTTCTGAATTCACATTCGCTGCAAGCTCAGACGGTGCAAAAGCACAAACCCTTCAAGAAAACAACATAATTCCCACATTCGAACCAGACGTAGTGACGATAGCCGGCAGGTTCTCTCCTTCGACCTCCTTCGAGCTTAAATTTCTAAAGCTCGAAAGCTCGAAAGCTCGTCACGTGATTCGACCCGCAAGCTTCGAGGTTCTCGTTGTTATTACGAGCTTTCGGTTTCTCATTTTCGGTTTTTTTAGCCCTCGCCAACCGCCAGCTTGTCGTCCTGATGCCGGCGGTACAATAATAACGTATTTTTAAGACCGACTATGACGCCTTTTAAACCCTGTTTATGACACTTTATGAGAGCAATATAAGACCCGGGTAAGGTACGTTAAGTGACGTAATGGCGGGTTTTAAAACATTATGGTACGAGCTTTGAGGAACTACGATCATCCGTGTCCTCCTGACGCTGCGGTCTGCAGGAGCTTTTGATCGAAAGGGGATCAGAATTATCGGCTAGACTACGTGGTTGTATATTATTCACGTAACTGTCCAAGTTTTCAGGTTGGGATTATACTGTATTGAACGAAACCCCGGGGTCTCTTGCGATTGAGGAAAGATTAAGAAAAAAACAAAAAAATTTAAAGAAAAAAAATGAATAAAGAACAAAAACTTGCAGGATAAAAACTGTGAGAGTATAAATATGAAGAAATACACACGATAAAGATAGAAACTACAATAAGAAGACTACACATGGATAGAAAAAGACTCAGATGAAAGCTACTACGAGAAATATGGATGAAAAAGAAACGAAAAACTACCATGAAAAGAAACTACAAATGAAGAGAAAAACTACAAAAAAGAAACTACAAATGAAAAAAAATTACATTGAAAAACTACAAACAGAAACTAGAAATGAAGAGGAAAACTACAAAAAAAAAGAAACTACAAATGAACATAAAAACTACATTAAAAAACTACAAAAAAAAAACCAACTAGAAATGAAAAGAGAAACTACAGAAAAGAAACCACGAATGAAAAAGAAAAACTACAAACAAAAAGAGAAACAACAATTTGAAGATAAACTCAACCGAAGAAAAGCTACGGAAAAAGAAACTACGATGTAAAACTACAAAAATAAAGTTCCAAATAAAAAGAAAAACTACTGTGAAAAAAAACCCACAAAATTATAACCATAACAAAAAATAAGAAACTGCAAAGAAAAAATCAATAATGAAATTAGACTTAAAAAAAAAAAACCTATGACACATGAATACGAGACAAAAAAAAAAAAAAAGAAAAACTACAAAAAAAGCTTCACTTCACAAAATAATCACAAAGTATTTCTTTTACAATATATCGAACGATTCTTCTTTCGAAACAATCTTCCAGTAGTTTTTCCAAAATAAATTCCAGCTAAATTTCACAAAATATCCTCCCTCGAATAAATTAGTAAAAAAAAAAAAACCACAGAAAACGAAACCCTATGTGCAAAATGAATACAATACATATTCAACAAGTATTACCGCAGGCCTTTATGCCTCAATTAATCGTCTAAATATCCAAGAAACACGGTTTTGTGGGAGTCAAGGGGGGTAGAGGGGAGGATAAAGGTCTCAAGGTACCAAAAGCTCGGGGGCAATTTCAAGGGATTCGGGGTCAAGAATCCCGAAAAGCTCTCGTTTCAAAGACCAGGAAGTTCGCGGAGTTCCGGTTTCAGCGAAAAATGATGCAAACAAAATAAAATAAAAAAAACGTTTCGTCGTAAACTCGAGGGAAGCTGATAATCCGGAACAAATTTAATACCGAACCGAATTACTGGCTGACATGAACTAATATAATATAATATACTACACCGCTAAAGCTCGCTCTGCTGGGATGCTAAACACCTAATTAAAGCTGGAAACACCTCGGGAAACACTGACCTCATTAAATCGGCTTCGAGACGGACATCGGGGCTTTTTTTTAACCTTCGAGCTTTTAATTTTAAACCACGTAAGCTCGCCGAAAAGCATAAAGAAAGGAGAATGAATAATACGATAACAATGAAAACAATAATTTTGTTATATGTATATTGTTGAAGGTTGCCCCGAGGTAACGAGACACGATGGTGTTTTTTATTAACACACCGCGAGATTATTTTTCTTCCGGAACGAAACGGATTAAACGTGGCGAGAGGTTAAAAAAGTTTAGTTGTTTTTCGTGTAAAGTTTGAAGAAAAATTGATAAAAACTTTTTTTAAGTCGATCGGGGGAAATGAGAATCGTAATGAAAAAAAAAAAAAAAAATAAATAAAACGAACGAACGAAGCTTGATATTATAAACGGTGCTAAATTCGGATAGTACAAAAACGGATAGTAGCACAGCGTGTGTTAAATTGAGTTGAAATAAGTTATCGCAGACACCTAATTGTCTTAGAATTATGTGAAAATTGTGTCAAGACGGTGGTTAATCGCTCAAAACTTGTTTCGAAACGGTGTTTAACCACTAAAAGTCGTTCTCAGACGGTGTTAAATTCTTGTGAATCGTATTAAACCGCTGAAATGCTGTCCAAATAATGTTAAGACACTGTTAAAACGCTCAAAAAGAATTTCAAAACGGTGTTATATTCTTGTAAATGGTGTTAAACTGCTGAAAATGTTGAATTAAGAAGTTTTAGTGTTAAAATAAAGGTGAAAATTACGTCGAAATGGTGTTAAGACAAGGTTGAATAGCTTCAAACAGTGTGAGTTTTGAAATCTAGGTCAAAATTGAGTCGAAACGGTGTTAAGACAGTGTTAAAACATTTACAAACGTTTCGAAACGGTGTTAAATTCTAGTTAGTGGTGTTAAACTGTTAAAAATGACGTATTAAAGAGTGTTAAACTGGTAAAACAGTGTTAGTGTTAAAATCGAGGTTCAAATTACTTCGAAATGGTGCTGAGACGGTGGTGAATCGCTCAAAATTTATTTCGAAACGGTGTTTAACCACTAGAGTCGTTTTGAAACGGTCTTAAATTATCGTACATCGTGTTAAACCACTTGAAACATGTTTCGAAACGGTGTTAAATTCTAGTTAGTGGTGTTTAAACTGCTAAAAATGACGTATTAAAGAGTGTTAAACTGGTGAAACAGTGTTAGTGTTAAAATCGAGGTTCAAATTACTTCGAAATGGTGCTGAGACGGTGGTAAATCGCTCAAAATTTATTTCGAAACGGTGTTTAACCACTAGAGTCGTTTTGAAACGGTGTTAAATTATCGTACATCGTGTTAAACCGTTGAGCATGCTATCGACATGGTGTTTAGACAGTATTAAAACGCTTGAAACATGTTTCGAAACGGTGATAAATTCTAGTTAGTGGTGTTAAACTGTTAAAAATGTTGTATTAAAGAGTGTTAAACTGGTGAAACAGTGTTGGTGTTAAAACCAAGGTTCAAATTACTTCGAAATGGTGCTGAGACGGTGGTAAATCGCTCAAAATTTATTTCGAAACGGTGTTTAACCACTAGAGTCGTTTTGAAACGGTGTTAAATTATCGTACATCGTGTTAAACCGTTGAGCATGCTATCGAAATGGTGTTTAGACAGTATTAAAACGCTTGAAACATGTTTCGAAACGGTGTTAAATTCTAGTTAGTGGTGTTAAACTGTTAAAAATGTTGTATTAAAGAGTGTTAAACTGGTGAAACAGTGTTGGTGTTAAAACCAAGGTTCAAATTACTTCGAAATGGTGCTGAGACGGTGGTAAATCGCTCAAAATTTATTTCGAAACGGTGTTTAACCACTAGAGTCGTTTTGAAACGGTGTTAAATTATCGTACATCGTGTTAAACCGTTGAGCATGCTATCGACATGGTGTTTAGACAGTATTAAAACGCTTGAAACATGTTTCGAAACGGTGTTAAATTCTAGTTAGTGGTGTTAAACTGCTAAAAATGTTGTATTAAAGAGTGTTAAACTGGTGAAACAGTGTTGGTGTTAAAACCAAGGTTCAAATTACTTCGAAATGGTGCTGAGACGGTGGTAAGTCGCTCAAAATTTATTTCGAAACGGTGTTTAACCACTAGAGTCGTTTTGAATCGATGTTAAATTCTCGTACATCGTGTTAAACCGTTGAGCATGCTATCGAAATGGTGTTTAGACAGTATTAAAACGCTTGAAACATATTTCGAAACAGTGTTAAATTCTAGTTAGTGGTGTTAAACTGCTAAAAATGACGTATTAAAGAGTGTTAAACTGGTGAAACAGTGTTAGTGTTAAAATCGAGGTTCAAATTACTTCGAAATGGTGCTGAGACGGTGGTAAATCGCTCAAAATTTATTTCGAAACGGTGTTTAACCACTAGAGTCGTTTTGAAACGGTGTTAAATTATCGTACATCGTGTTAAACCGTTGAGCATGCTATCGACATGGTGTTTAGACAGTATTAAAACGCTTGAAACATGTTTCGAAACGGTGTTAAATTCTAGTTAGTGGTGTTAAACTGCTAAAAATGTTGTATTAAAGAGTGTTAAACTGGTGAAACAGTGTTGGTGTTAAAACCAAGGTTCAAATTACTTCGAAATGGTGCTGAGACGGTGGTAAGTCGCTCAAAATTTATTTCGAAACGGTGTTTAACCACTAGAGTCGTTTTGAATCGATGTTAAATTCTCGTACATCGTGTTAAACCGTTGAGCATGCTATCGAAATGGTGTTTAGACAGTATTAAAAGGCTTGAAACATATTTCGAAACAGTGTTAAATTCTAGTTAGTGGTGTTAAACTGCTCAAAATGACGTATTAAAGAGTGTTAAACTGGTGAAACAGTGTTAGTGTTAAAATCGAGGTTCAAATTACTTCGAAATGGTGCTGAGACGGTGGTGAATCGCTCAAAATTTATTTCGAAACGGTGTTTAACCACTGGAGTCGTTTTGAAACGGTCTTAAATTATCGTACATCGTGTTAAACCACTTGAAACATGTTTCGAAACGGTGTTAAATTCTAGTTAGTGGTGTTAAACTGCTAAAAATGACGTATTAAAGAGTGTTAAACTGGTGAAACAGTGTTAGTGTTAAAATCGAGGTTCAAATTACTTCGAAATGGTGCTGAGACGGTGGTGAATCGCTCAAAATTTATTTCGAAACGGTGTTTAACCACTGGAGTCGTTTTGAAACGGTCTTAAATTATCGTACATCGTGTTAAACCACTTGAAACATGTTTCGAAACGGTGTTAAATTTTTGTAAATGGTGTTAAAATGCTAAAAATGTTGTATCAAACGTGTTGAACCGACGCAATAGTGTAAATGTTAGGATTACGTCATCGAGAGGGTGTTAAGATGATGTCAAGTCCCTCAGAATGCAAAAATATTGCAACAATATTGTGAAATTATTGCTCAATAATCATATACCTTGTGTTTAATCTGCCGTTTCTAGTCTCTCATTCTTCTCAATCTCCAATGATCTGCCATTATGCTAATCAACCCCGGGGTTATAGCGAGGTGCGCGGATTAATTCACTCGAGTAAGGAGCCTGGTTCGATAGGCATAGTGGTTCCAACGCGTCAAGATCGAACCGTTCATTCGGCGGATAGCACCAGCATGCAATTGCGAAACGGGTCTTCTATTGGATCGGACGGATTTCGCGGCTTGGCTCATGGAGCCAATTAGCTAATCGTCCAACTGCACCGCCTGCATGCACACATTACGTTTATATCTTCCCCTGACCACAATCCTGCTCTCTCTCTCTCTCTCTCTCTCTTTCTCTCTGACCGCACGATTTAGACTACGAGCTGTTATAGCTCGCTTGGTGGGTGGAAAATTGGAGCAGAAATTTGCGAAACCTCCGATTATTAGTGGATTACACCAGAAGACAGATTTCGGAGAGTAAGAGATTATCAGCAGCTGGAGAGCATTAGTAATCATGATTTTGGAATCATGACATCATACGAGATTGTCAAAATAATGAAGTTATTTCGATTTTTCAATAAAATTGTTTCAATATTGCCGCAATATTGTCTCAATTAAACGTTAATATCGTAGATATTTTGATTTCCGAATGGAAACACTTCAATATTGTTCCACTGATGCAGGTTTTCTTCATTCTAAAATCATCATATTGCAATATCGTCGTGATTTCGTCTCCATTTCATCCCAATATTGCAGTTATTCCAATATTCATCTCCATAAATGTTCTTCCAAAGGTAAAAAGGTGTACTTCAGGTCAAAATCCACCTTTAAGTAGATATTTTGATTTCTGAATGGAAACACTTCAATATTGTTCCACTGATGCAGGTTTTCTTCATTTTAAAATCATCATATTGCAATATCGTCGTGATTTCGTCTCCATTTCCTCCCAATATTGCAGTTATTCCAATATTCATCTCTAAAAATGTTCTTCCAAAGGTAAAAAAGGTGTTCTTCAGGTCAAAATCCACCTTTAAGGGTTCGAAGATCGTTCTCTTTTCGATTATATAGCCTCTAATAAACATGGCGTGACGTTGGGCCATTGCGATTCACCCGGATTCGATTTACGGCCAGGGAGCGGTGGATATTTATCCGCAATTTACCGCGAATGCGGTGGGGTCGGTGCGGCCAATAATTCGGGTTGAACCACCGCCGATAGGAAACTTCGCCCCGGTTATTATGCAGGCTGTCCGGTTCCATCGCGTGGGAGGGCCGCCCTCGGCCCTCCAGGTCCGCGGCACGAACCGAACCGTGCCATTTCTTATTCAATCATTTCACTTATTGTCTATAACACAGGGTGGGCTGCTCTCAATTATGATAAACCACTCGTCCACACGACTTCGCGGTCTCGACGCAATCCCCAAACTTCCAATAAAGGAAGGCATAAAATTTAATGCAGGAACAGGAACAGTTAGACAGGAAGAGATAAGGTAAGACGGAGCCGAAATTTCTATCGGCTATCTTATGGCGATCGTTCAGTTGTATCTGATCCGTGGAAATTGAGGGGGGGAGAAAAATTAATTCGAGGCTGATATTCTTTTTGATATTTTGAATGGCGTTTGTTTCCGGATTTTTCTTCTTCTTCGCAAATTGAGGCCATTTTCAAAGTGACGTCATTGACGAAATGATCAATTCTATGTTTTCTCGGTCTAACATGTTTCAGAGTTTTCTTTAAAGATCATTTTCCGTGCTTGACGAATGTCTTGAGTGAATTATAGCTCTTTGACGATTGTTTCGTGTTTTCGGTACTCTACTACCTTTATGATACCAAGTCTAACTTGTTTATCTAACTTGTTGATTCATTTTCTTGATTCTCACTCATTCGTCTAACTTGTTTTCATTTTTTATGTTCAAACCCAACTTGTTCGTCTAACTAGTTTATTAATTTTCTTGATTCTTACTTGTTCATCTAACTTGTTTTTCCTTTTATTTATGTCTGTCTTGTTTCTTTCGTTTCTGAGTCTAACTTCTTCTCATTCTTATCAAGTCTCACGTGTTAGTCTAACTTGTTTTCACCTCGTAAGTTAAGTGTGTATCTTGATTAATTCTTTTCCGTTAGCCTATCTTGTTTGTCTAACTTGTTTTTATTTGTTACGTTTGAATCTAACTTTTCCGTCTAGTTTTTTACTTGTTTCTTCTTTTCATGTCTAACTTGTGTGTCTATCTAGTCATTTCTTAATATTCGATCTAACTTGTTTGTCTAACTCATTTATCTTCTTAGTTTTTTTGTTCTTCAGATCGAGTCTAACTCGTAACGTCACAAAAACTATATCACAAAATAATTCACTTAGGACATTCGTTAAGGTCTGTGAATCATTTCTAGATTCATTTTTTTTTAGCAACGAGAGATTTGGTTGATTCGACGTAATTTAGTAAATTTGAGATGACTTTTTCTTTACAGAAGGGAGTTTGAAGCTCAACAAACTTTCTGTATATCCACGTGTAAACTGTGAGCGTTTGTAAAATAAGGATATACCATTGCGTGAGATGTGGCAGTAAAAGCTTACCTAGATCATGTGCTTTCAGGGTGTTTCCAAGGGTTCGAATAACCCGGGGGCGGGGGTTTCGTGAAAATCGTTTTGTTAAAAGAAAGAAAGAAGAAAAAAAATCGCGGAAAGTACAATGTGAGCCGCTCAAAATGTGCGAGAAAGATAAGGGACAATACTTCTTACGGTTCAGGGGTTCAAATGTACGGAGGACGAGGACGCGGAAGTATAAACGACCATCGTAGTCCTTTTCCTGCATCACGGATGTGAATAAAAGAGAAAGCAAGCTCCTAAAACCGCATGGGAGAAAAAGAGGTGTAAAGAAAGTTCAAATTCAGGAAAAATTAAACCAGGAAATTAAACAGCTTGAATATGGTTCTGGAAAAACAGGAAGACACTAAAAAACAAAAATAAAAATATGAGTCTGACAGGCCTTATAGCCTCTGAAATCAGGTCAGGAGCAGAAAATTTACATTCTACATACGTAGATCCTTTTTTTTCGATTCTAAGTCTAACTTGTTTGTCTATCTTGTTTTATTTAGCTCTTCTCGAGTCTAATTTGTCCAACGAACGTCGTTTTCTCTCTTGTGTTTGACTTGTGGTTATTTTTTGTCCAGTCTAACTTGTTTCTCTAGTCTAACTTGTTTTTTTTTCCTACTTTTATAGTCTAAGTAGATTTTTGTCTTCTAAAATCTCACTTGTTTATTGAACTCGTTTCTTCTCCCCGAGTCTAACTTGTTTGTCTGTCATCATTTTCCTTCCCTCTTCTGTCGAACTTATCTGTCTAACTTATTTGTTTTTCTCCTTGTTTGTGTATTTTTCGGTTCATTGAACGACGACGGGTTGGAAAATCGAAACAAAATACTCTGTTAATTAGTTTTTCGCAGAATCCCACGTTTCGTTGTAACCGAATGCCGGTGCCTTGTAACAGCGGCAATTAACAATTATTTATAAGTAGAGAAAGTTGCATGATAGTCAAACAAGTTAGATTTTGAAAGCAAAAACAAGCTGACCGAAAAGAAGTCGTGGACAAACAAGTTAGATTCGATAAATAAACAAAAAATTTCAGTCCAACAAGTTAGACGTGAGGAAAAATTGTACCCCACAGCACCGCGCGAGTATTAGCGGCGTTATTTATCGATCTTATTAAGATTCGATACGGAGCAGGTATACACTTACCCCGGATAAGCCTGGTCTAGCTCCCTTGCCGCTGCTCTGCTCAAGTGGTTCAATTTTTTATAGTGTCGTAAATTCTACCGGATTCGATTATACGGCAGGTGTACATTCTATCTCCCTAGCAGTAGAATCTACCGATACACATTTTTAATGCAAGACAAGTAGACCGAAAAGTCCGTGATATATTTTCACAATGTTATACTGGTGCTATCGACTTTATTCGAACATTAAAAGCTCAAATATTCAACAGTTTTAGCGAATTTTTTTTACCAATACTGTAGATTCTATTCTCAAACTTGCACTTTTTTTTCTTTCTCAAGTCTAACTTGTTTGACTACCTTGTTGTTGTTTTTATGAGACTAACTACTCTGTGTAACTTGTTGTTTCTTATAAACTCTGAACTTATTTGTCCCAAACTTTCACCTCTTTCCAAAGTCTAACTTGTTGGTCCACCTTGTTTATGCTTCTCGTGTCTAATTACTTCGACTAACTTGTTTGTCTAACACTTTCAACCTCTCTCAAAGTCAATCAAATTGTTTATCCACGTGGTTTTTATTTCTCATATCTCAAATTATTTCGTCTAACTATTGTTTTTTCTAACACTTTGACCTATTTTAAAAATCCAACTTGTTTCTGTTTCTCGTGTCTAATTCCTTTGTCTAACACTTTCAACTCTTTTTTTCAATGTCTACCTTGTTTCTGTTTCTCGTGTCTAATTTCTTAGTCTAACTTTTTTCTCTCTTTTCATGTCCAACTTCTTTAACTAGCTGATTCTTTTTTCCATCTCTGTAATTTGTGTCTAACTTTTGGTGTTTTTTTTTTCTTTTTCTGCAAGTTTTCAACCAGAGACCATCAAAACTGGCCCGAATTCGATTCGATCAATGAGTGCTTTTGCCCATGAGGATCGCGTGTGTGTTTCTGCGGCCAACTTGTGAAATTTACTTTTTCCATTTACCTACTCAATAGTTTCACAAGTCGGATTACGTGAGGAAAAAAAAAAAAAAAACGCTATCTCGAAGAACGTGAATCAAATTTTGTTGAGATAACTTTTCAAACTTTGATACGCCGTACAGTCAGCTATGGAAAAATTATACTGGACTATTTTCTGTGTACACACATACCATACATATACTTGGTAAAGTTTCGGTCTGAACCCCGACGTCTCCTTCTACTGATTTTTCAATGCATCGAAGAAACTTTATTTCGCAAGTCTTGATGGGCCAATTCACTCTCGAAAATAGAAATAAAAAAACCTTCAAGTAACATTTTTCACGTGAATCGGATTCTTGGATCGACTCTAGACAGTCATCACAAATTATGGATATTGGAGCTTTGATTTGTTATCAAGAATCCAAAAGACTCTCTGTTATAGTTTTCTTTTTTTGTGTCTATTTTGGGGAAATTTTGTTATTCAAATCATTCAAAAACTGCTGAATCGATCGAAGCCAAAATGATATCATCTCTAAGTTTGGAAAATTCGCGTCGATTGAGACCAAGATGACGTAAATCCGTTGATTCGTTCTCGAGATATCGAGATTCTCGAGATAATAAACGCGTCAATCGCTAGTAAAATATTCAAAAATAACTAAAATAATGAGAAATAAGTGAGAAAATGAATGAAATAATGAAAAATAACTGAGAAAATGAATGACGTGAAATGAAGAGGAATAGATTTGCAAAAAAAAAAAAAAAATAATAATAATAATGATTCACAATCAGTCAAATTTTGATCGGGTGAAAAGCTCGAAGAATTTCAATTTTTGCGGTGATTGAAACACAACTTTTTGTATATGTAGCAAAAAAAGAAGAAATTGTTCCTTAAGTTTCCATAAATTGAAGGAGGTCGGGTCATCCATCACTGGCCCGACTATCCGTCTTGCCCGGGTATCCGGGGTTCGAATGGCGCCCCGTGGCGAAGATTCATAACAGAATTACCACGAAGGATACTAACAATGAGGAACCCCATTTAATTCGAGACAAAGCGGGACCGGAGAGACTCGGGGTTGAATATCTTCATAGGATGTAATCAAGGGTGGTGGAAAAGTGGGTACCTCCGATAGAAATTATCCGCGTCGCTCTCAGGAGTGAATTGATCGAATAATGATAATAAAAAAAATCGATCGCTCCTCAATTTTCATTTTTCTGTTTTTTGGTTTTTCCCCCTCCCGTTCTGATGCAGGCTTCATGCTAATGGAGTAATTATATATATTTATTCGAATAAATTATATGAATTGTTGAATTGATTTCAGAAATCAGCGGATGAGAACTTTTTTACGGTATCCAACAGAAAAAAAAGTAGATCATGAGACGGTAAAAAAAACGGAGTCTGCCAAGTTCTGAAGTCTTCAAGGGATGTACGATAGCCAAGATTACGATAGTAATTATAATCTGGTTTAAAACGGCTCACCGACAACGCTGAGATGTACGAAATGGCTCATATGCGGTGTCGTTGAGACTTGACACTCGTATATCCCGCTGTCACGATGCTGGGGATACTTTATCTGCAACGTCCAATCGTCCGTTTGACTCTGGTGAATGGCTCTGAATCGTTGGTCACTTGTGTAGGTGTAACGACCGACAGTTAAGAGGTGGATGTCTCTGTGACGGACCCAGGACACTTGAAGCGTCATCTGAAAATAAAATAAGACAGTCCAAAAAGGACGAAATTAGAAAAAAAAGAAGAAAATTCTTCTCAACTTGCTATTCATCAGTTATCGTATTTTTTTTTCAAGTATAACTTGTTATCAGACTTTTTTGAGTCTAACTTCAATTTCTAGTTCTTCTAATCGTTCGTTTCCTCGACTTAAACTTGTCTATTCTTTCAGAATCTAACTGCAGGTTTGTCTAACTTGTCTATCTAGATTGTCCGTCTAACTTGTTTGTCTAACTTGTTCTTTTTCATCCTATGTCTAATTTGTTTGTCCGACTTATTGGTCTACCTTTTTTTTCTGAATTTATTCAGCGCTCTCGAGTATCGTTTGTTCTAGTCTTCCTCTTCTCATGTCTAGCTTGTTCTTGTCTACCTTGTATTCAGTAATTCTCGAAATCATTTTTTGTTCGTCTAACTCTATATTCTATTCTATTTCTTGTGTCTAACTTGTTTCTTTTTATAATATGTTCATGTTCAACTCGTTTATCTAACTTGTTCTTCCTCTTCTCATGTCTCACTTGTTCTTGTCTACCTTGTATTCAGTAATTCTCGAAGTCATTTTTTGTTCGTCTAACTCTATATTCTATTCTATTTCTTGTGTCTAGCTTGTTTCTCTCTATAATATGTTAGACTTGTTCGTCTGTCTTGTTTTTTCACTTCTTCTGATGTCTAACTTGTTTTTTTTCCCTTACTTTCAAGAATTGATTCAACTCTCTCAATTATGACTCGTCTTCTCTTTCTCTCTGACGTCTAACTTGTTAAAATCTATCAGAAAATTAAGAATAAAGGAAACTTTCAGACGTTCCGAAACTCCCTGATATGATAACCATCAGCAGCGACGTCATCGAGTACCCATAGAATGGGATTTTTCTTTTACCCATCGACGATAAGCCTCTATAAATTTTCACAAATAGTGTCAAAAGTGGTATTAATAGGGTAATCTGTTCGCGATCCCATTGTCGAAAGAGAGAGAGAGAGAGAGAGAGAAGTAACGCATAGATCGTCCCTCGTCTCCAGTGGTTAACCCTTATCTCTAGGTAATGGTACTACTTTGCATATTATCTCAAAGTCAGTCCCTTGCCTAGTGTATAAGGGTTGTGTGTAGGTTGAAAGCCAAGAATCCATAGACCTTCTTCCCCCCGTTTCTGTTACAATTTGCCGCAGGTCTGATAATTAGACTGACTTAGTTGGTACCTGTAAACATGCTCGCACTTTGTTGCTAAGGGGGATTCCCCGTTGTGAGATAGAAGTCATATTTCAACATTGTGAACATTGGAGCATTGGAATATCTTGAATTATTGTGAACATCCTCAAGCATTGTGAATTTATTGCAACGTTGTGAAACCGAACAATCTCAATGGTAAAAAAAAAGGAACTACAAGACTGAGATGAAATGGTCTAAAATTTATCCGAGTAGATAAGATTCTCAATTGAAATTAATGTGGATGAAATGTTTTAACATTCCATCGGAATGACTAAGGGAATGTTTCCGTTCCAGCTACCAGATGGAATAAGCTCTGGCATATTTATTTTTTTTCATCTGAAATTTACCAATCGGAAGTGAACCAGAAACAGCAGAGAGATACGTGAGTCGAATACTACTAGTATCCACATACATACGAAGCTGGAGATAAATTACTCGGTTTCTTCATCTAGAATATTTCTTCATACAGTCTTTCGCGTCATCGGGTGGAAAAAAATGGTTCAGATAATTTTATACCTTTGGCACACAATATTCCGAGGAGGGGGGGATCAAGATTTGACTGACACAATAATTCAGTTTTACTAAAACAATTATTCAAATTATTTCAATTTTTTTTTGTTGTACATATGTTCCCAATATTTCGTGGAAACTATTTTCACTAGGATTTTTATATTATCATAAATAATTAACAAACAATATTCACTCCCGAGGGACTCTACCCTCTTTGAGCTTGACCAATCCTTCACTCTTCATCCTCAATCGTTTACTCGTAGATCTTATTGAAGAAATATTGAAAGTTTTGTGATACCACGAGTGTGAAAAATGGAAAATATTGTTGAAATATTCATTGTGACGTTCAGAAGAAATAAAAAGAAGAATGTGAAATATTGAAATATTTCAATACCTGAGTACACATCGTAAAAATTTCAATATTGCGAAAAATTGTGAAAATTCTGTAGCATAAAAAAAATCACATTACTGCAAATTCTTTTACTTTCAATTCGTCGAGTTAATGTCTCAAAAATCGTGAACATGTTTCCTGAACAAAAAAAAAAAAAAAATCCTGCAATAATTATTGTCCGACAATGTCACGTGATACATATATTTCATTGCCGAATTAAATTCTACCAAAATTACCAGACAAAAAAAAAACCATTACATTAGTTTCACAGTTTCAATTCGAATCGATGGGAATGCAATATCGAGTAGTAGTGCGTATATATAGGTTCTATTGCCGGAAACATTTAACGGAGGCATGCAGGCTGCAGTCGGCCCTCGGTGCAATCCGTGTTTGACACAACGTTGTGTATACGTAATGCGAGCTTGCAGTGTCCGCGTCTGGGCGAGGGAGAAGGTAGCGAATCACACCAGAGGCTCCAGAATCGGTAACTACTGGCAATTACAAAGCCCTGGTGTGTAATGGGGTTCCAATATCCCCGGGATCGTTCCGCTCCCCTTTACCGACCGGTTCGCGACAGGCAAGTTCCGGAAACTCCCGTCTCTCCCGCCCACATCGAGCTTAGCATTGAGCTTGCAGCAACGCGGCTATAGAGAGGAGACGCTTCATTCTCATTGTTAATGTAATATTTCTAATTGTTACAATTTTTTTTGTTTTGTTTTTAAGATTATCTCATTTATTTCAATTTTTATTTTTTTAAACATCAATTTTTGTTCACATTATTTCAGTTATTTCCTTCCATTTTCGGCTGAATATTTTCTGTATAGACGGTATGAAAAGCATGAATCGTGCTGAAAAGAAAAAGAAAGTGTTTTCATACGGTTAACTTGCGAAAACTCGCGCGGTTAATATTTCTATGCGATGGAAAATTTAATTTCTCGTCAACCAGAAAGAAAGTTCTATTCAAAATCGTTTCTGAATAGAGATGCCGACTATTCTAGAACTGCTGAGCGAATTAGTTTACTTCATTTGACGAACTAATTTATTCGTTTTAATTAACCCTTCATTTTTTTTTTTTTTTTCTAATTCTCTGCCTCTCTTTTCACGTTCATGTTTTACTTTTTCTCTGCTTCTTGTGTCACTCTGTTTTACAAAACGGATACAATTATTCTTCTTTCAACTTTACTCAATTCACTAGAATTTATAAAGCAGAGAAAATGAGCCATGAGCTCGGAAGCTTTTTTTCACCCAAAATATGTATTTTATAACGTGTTTCGGACTTCGAGGAAAACCGGTTCGAACTTGGAAAAAAACAATGATCGACATAAAGGAGGTCATAAAATTATAGGGAAAAGAAAAATCAAATTTCTACATATAATTGGTAACGAAATTCTATCAGGTTCGATAAAAATGCGTATGAGAAATTAATAATTATTATTAGTTTTGTAGAATATGTCGAATTAATTCATTTGATGCAGATTATAATTTTTATATTTCTTTATTGCGAATCAATTCGTTTAATTCTTCAACCTAGTTTTTTTTCTTTTTCAAATCAATTCTCAGCCGTCCATTCATACATCGAATTGATTCATTCATTTCCCGTCATTCCATTCATACATTGAATTAATTCATTGATTTTCCTCCATTCAATTTATAACTTGAGTCAATTCATTTATTTCTTCATCCTTCCATTCATAAATCCAATTAATTAATGAATTCATTTATTTCTCATCCTTCCATTCATAAATCGAATTGATTCATTCATTTCCCTTCATTCCATTCATGAATCGAATTAATTCATTGATTTTCCTTCATTCCATTCATGAATTGAGTCAATTCATTCATTTCTCATCCTTCCATTCATAAATCGAATTAATTGATTCATTTATTTCTCATCCTTCCATTCATAAATCGAATTAATTCATTGATTTTCCTTCATTCCATTCATGAATTGAGTCAATTCATTCATTTCTCATCCTTCCATTCATAAATCGAATTGATTCATTCATTTCCCTCCATTCCATTCATGAATTGAATTAATTCATTGATTGTCCTTCATTCCATTCATGAATTGAGTCAATTCATTCATTTCTCATCCTTCCATTCATAAATCGAATTGATTCATTCATTTCCCTTCATTCCATTCATAAATCGAATTGATTCATTCATTTCCCTTCATTCCATTCATACATCGAATTAATTCATTGATTTTCCTTCATTCCATTCATGAATTGAGTCAATTCATTCATTTCTCATCCTTCCATTCATAAATCGAATTAATTGATTCATTTATTTCTCATCCTTCCATTCATAAATCGAATTAATTCATTGATTTTCCTTCATTCCATTCATACATTGAATTATTTCATTGGTTTTCCTTCATTCAATTTATAAATTGAGTCAATTCATTCATTCATTCCTCATCCTTCCATTCATAAATCGGATTAATTGATTCATTTATTTCTCATCCTTTCATTCATAAATCGAATTAATTCATTGATTTTCCTTCATTCCATTCATACATTGAATTATTTCATTGATTTTCCTTCATTCAATTCATAGATCAAATTAAAATTCATTTAATATATTCCCTTTATTTCATTCATGGCTCGAATTAATTCGTTCATTTCTCATCTTCGATTTGATTCAATTCCCATTACCTCACCGAATTATTTCCCCCCTTCTTCAGCTACACTAACAACTCGCAAGAGATTGAAACCAACTGAATTCGGTATAAAACCGATTAGAAAACCACTTTCATACATCGGGAAGCAACTACCCCCCCTCCCCCCTTTTTTTCAATCAAAATCTAATCAAGGTCTTCTTTATTTTCTATCCTCTTATATACTTATACCTTTGATTATGGAAGGGGGCCTTCCTTTTTAATCCCTTTTGACGCCCCCCGCCCCCCCCCCCCCCGCCCCCCGCCCCCTCGGTTTTCTAAGTAAACATAATTAAACCGCGATTATGTAGATGAATGGATGCCAGTCGATTTAGAGGGGATTGAATTTCTTGATTGAATAAGAGATTGAAGTGAGAATTAGAGAAATAATTGGAAAATTTTGATTCAATGATTTCTGTGAAATTTATCTTGAACAGAAAAAAAAAAAATATATATATTGATTTGATAAACTTATTTTATTATCAATTATTAATTAAATGATTAGATTATGAAGAAAAAAAAAAGTAGTTTGAAATTTGATACAGAATCAAAAATTGTTTGAAAATTATTTCAGAAAGAAACGAGAATATAAAGAATTGATTTTTTTTTTTACTTTCTTTCCTTAATTTTGGAAAACAAAGAAAAAAAAATCGAGATACTATTTAATATAAAAAATTAAGAATCCAAAAAAATCTAGAGAATTGAAATGACTCATTACAACAAAAGAGAAGAAAAAAAATTGTATCGACAATTTGACGTATCTAAAATGATAAAATATCATCAGAATTTCGAGTTTTTTTTTTTTTTTTTCAAATTTCAAATCGAAGTAGAATTGATTTTCCTTTTTTTCTGTCTTGTCTTCTGCTCTAATATTATCAAATTCTTGAATCTCAGAATCTTTCTATCTAGACTATTTTCGGGATTTTATTCGAAAATTGTGTGTTGCTTTTCAATAAAATAAAAAATAAAATAAAATTGAATAAAACAAGAGCAAACCCAAACCCTTCTGCTTGGCTCCGACTGACGTGACAGTCAAATCAGACACGGAACGAGTCCAACGTTTAATTAAATTCCCGGGAGAGTCGCTGATACTGACCCAAATTCTCTATCCGCATCGTGAGATTGACAAATGACACGAATAAATAGAATGGAAAAAAAACACGTGGAAATAGTGGAAGAATTTTCTGAAAATTTGAATTTTTTACCTTGGAAAATCGAATTTTTTATTGAAAATTTGTTGGGAAATTTTTAAAAGAGAAGAAGAAGAAAAAATGTTGATTAGAATTTTTGAAAGCAGAAAAAAAAAAGAAAAAATTGGAAGCGAAAAAATTTGAACAGAAATCCGAAATTGAATTACAGAATAGAAAAAAAAAACTTGTGAATTATTTTCTGTGAAATTCACAAACAGGAACGAAAATTGAAAATTTTCACAAAAAAATCCAAGAATTCTGTGTGATAAATGAATAAATAAGAAATTTTTATTGTGTTGAATCTGTGCCTGGATTTTTCGCATTGTTTCGTCTACTTTTACTTTTATGAATAGAATCTGGAATCGGAGTCAAAATGTGTTTTCGAAAATATAACCGGAGGTGAACGAAAAATGGAAAACTTTCATAGAACTTTGAATTTCCTCTTGAATTATTTGACTATTTGCTCGCGAAATTTTTTCCCCATCCCCGTAAATCGTGGATCCATAAATCTGATTATTCTGTTCATCGAATCGGTTCGATTCAAGCCAGACAAACATATCCGGAAATGTCCTACTACCGCTACCACTGACACTTTGAATCGCTAGAATTTCGTCTTTCACATCGTCGAATTGCGATGTGAATTTATCAGCGAAATTCGCTTCACACTTTACTGAAAAATCTGCAAGCATTTTCTCCACTTCCGTTTTTTCTTCTTCTTTTTTTTCGTTGTGTTTGTATATCAATCATAATATTTCAATTTTGCAAATTTGCAAATTTTTGCGATATTCCAATTTCAATTCTGCTTCTGTGATTTTAATTTTAATTCTATTATTTTTTTTTCATAATTTTGCTGTTTAGCAGTTGAACGAAATTTCGCGATTTCGCGATTTTTCACAATATTGCAATTTTTTTTTATCACGTAGAAACATCGTAATTTTTTGTGATACCGCGATCCGAGAATTTTGTAATTTTTCGTCGTTTAGCGATTTTGAAATTTTGCCAATTTTCACGATATCGCGATTTCGTGATTTTTCATAATATTGAAATTTTACGATTTCTCACAGGTTGAACATTTTTTTTCCCCTCACTGCGATTTCGTAATTTTCAAAAAAAAAAAGTATTTAAATTTGCAAAATATTTCAATTCTCTTAATTTCCCCCCTTTTTTCTATAATTTTCCGAATTTTTCACTGTATCTCAATTTTTTTCATTCTGCCCAGGTTTTCCTCACAATAATGAATCCAAAAGAAATAAAAAAAAGGATTCGAACAAATCGGAACTTGAGTGAACTTTAGATAAAACTTTTTCCCACTTTCTTCTATGAAATAAGTGTTGAATTATTCCACTAGATTTGATTTAAATTTTCCTTCATTGACATTCACGAGCGAAGACAGAGTGGAAGTGGAAGTGGAAGTGGAAGTGGAAGTGGAAGTTAGACAGAGTTCAACCAACTGCATTGCACCTCTGGCGCTAAAACTTCTATTATATAGTATTCTACTACTGCGACCTGTGGCTCTATTGTTTCATTGTTTCATTGGATAATTTTGCACTCCAGAGAACCGAGAGAGGCTACATAATAGAAATAACTTTTCCTAGCCCAAGTTACAACGCCACCGCTACACCGAATCCAAACCGATTCCCACGGATCCGGTGAGAAGCTAGTGAAAAATCATTTTGAAAGAAAAATCGAGCTTTTTCTCAATTATGTTGAATAACTCCGGCAATTATTGACCGATCTGGTCCATCTTGGGGTCAAATGAAGGAGGACAGAAATACACAGATTTTGAAAAAAAGATCGATCAAATCTGTCAATTGGTTCAAAAGTTATAGCATTTTGATTTTTTTTTCCGAGTAAATTGATAATTTTTGGCGAAATTTTTGCACGGAAAAATAAAAATGTGATCATTTTCTTTTCTTTTTTTTTTTTTTAAGAGAATTTTCATGAAATTTAATTTCCTGGAAGCTTGACGAAGAAAATTTTCACCCTGTGAAAATTCATGGTGTCAATTTCGCCGTTTATGATAATTTCGCAAAATTTTCGCGAACCTTGTACAACCGCGGCTATTATCGCGATAATATTTCGTCTTTATACACAGACAGAAAATTATCGTCCCACTTTCCGAGAGGTAGAGACAAAAAAAAAAAGAATTATTAAATAAACGCTCTGGGAGTTTTTAGAAAAAATTAAATAAAATAGAATTAAAAAAATTACTTCGTGTGTTGGTACGTTTATAAACCGCGGAGGGTTACGGCGATGGGATGCTAGTAAAATAATATGCTCGGAAAATTACAGAAGTACCCACTTTCGACGTATGTACTACCATTAATAGCTATATACACGTCCACGAAAGAGAATTTAAACAAAAACCCACGCTATTTTATGACTGAAACATGGAAAAAAATTAAACGGTGGAAGCTGGCATAATTTTGTATTTTTTTGCGAATTTGAAAATTTTTGCAGAAATTCGCGATTCTGCAGAATTTTATGGTTTTAAACACTTTTTTTTTTAAACGTGATTTTATCACTGAAAAATGGAAAAATTAAACGCTCGCGTATTTTCGAAATCTTTGCGAATTTGGAATTTTTGCAAAAATTCGCAATTCTGCTAAATTTTCTAGATTCTAATAATTTCCTCATTCTGAAGACTAACTTCATTCTTCCATTTCGCCATATTTGTTTGAATTTGAAATTTTTGCAGAAATTCGCGATTATGCAGAATTTTCTGGTTTTAAACACTTTTTTTTTTTAAACGTGATTTTATCACTGAAGAATGGAAAAATTAAACGCTTGCATTATTTCGCAATTTTTGCGAATTTCGAATTTTTGCAAAAATTCGCGATTCTGCGGAATCTTATAGTTTTAAACACTTTTTTTTTTAAACGTGATGTTATCACTGAAAAATGGAAAATTAAACGCTTGCATAATTTCGTCATTTTTGCGAATTCGGAATTTTTGCAAAAATTCGCTATTCTGCTAAATTTTCTAGATTCTAATAATTTCCTCATTCTGAAGTCTCATTTTATTATTCGATTTCGCAATATTTTCTAATTTGATAAAATTCAATAATTTCGCGTAGTCTTTTAGATCCTTAAATTTCTTTTAGATCCTTAATATCAGGCACTGTGCTCACAGTCCGTGTATACAGATGACAAATTAACCATAAGACCGAATTTTAAAATACCTGTTCAGATGATATGCCCAATTAGGATCTTTCCCTAATTTTGATAATTAAAAGCGCAATCAAGTATACAAACCTACGTGTTTTCAGCTTTATCCTCCTTTTTTCCCTCTCTCCAACTCTTATTTCCTCCGAAATTTAAACTCGAGAGTTTTCGTGTAAAATACACGTCCGACATGGAAACCTGTTTTAATAAGCAAATTTTAATTTACCTTGTCTGACGAATAATGAAACGGATACAAAGCTGCTCCTCGTCCACCCGAAACCCCCTCGAGGGTGGAAAATTAAACGAAATATAATATTATGCGCGCAGAGAAAATAAGAATCGAGTCAACTCGGAGCAAAATTTATTGAGACTTGACTCCGTATCAAATTTCATAGAATCATCTGATCCTCTCGACTTTATTTTCTGTACACGAGCCGATCAATCATAATAAATTTGCAAACATGATGTTATCAAGTTTTGAAAAAAAAAAAAAAAGGATAGAATTTGATAGAATATGGATTCTATCCCAGAAAGAGAAGAAGTTGCGAAATTTTTGCACGACAAAATTTTGCGAAATTTTTCGCAAAATTGCAAAATTTTTCGCAAAATTGCAAAATCAACGAAATCGTTCGAATTTTCTGAATAATAAAATTGAAAATATTCGGGGATTAGAAACTGTCAAATATTGCGAAATTCGTGCGAAATTTCGAGAGTAAAAAAACCTTCCAAAATCAATATTTGTCAAATTAAAAAAAAAAATTTTTACCTCGATAAAATTCGGGGACAAATTTCCAAAATTAGTAGAATCCAAAACTCGTCTCATTCGAAAGAAGAAGAGAGCTTTTCTGAACCCAATTGGCAGAATGGAATTACCTGCGACCGAAACGAGACGCCCCAGTTAATTTCCCGCTTCTTTTACACACGTATAAACACAGCAAGGATTTTTTCAACCCTCTTTTTTTGGTTCGAAGGTTTTTTGAGGAGTGCCAGAGCGAATTATCCCGATTTCCTCGTCCCTGTATTTTTCCTGCTTTCCGTTATCCGTGCGGCTTAATGTTTTTTCTGTCGTTCAGAGCTTCTCCACTGTGAGAATATAAGGGTGGCCACCGAATCGAGCTTTTCGCCCGCTGCTTTCTCGCCTGTCACCTAAAATATACCGAATCTCTTCGTTTCTCGATGTTTAATGAGCCGGAAATTCGCACGTATTATATTTCCCTCGGCTGTTTTTTGTTCCTTTTCTTTCTCTCTATTCTTCTCTTCATTTCTTCTTACCTTCAATCTAACGATCTCTCGATTTTTTCTTCTGAATGACAATATCCGGAAAACCATCATGATTCAAACAGAATTCTATGAAAGCTCATTCCACCAGAAATCGAGTCTCATTTGTCGTTTGGAAACAGTTTTGAAATATCGTAAAATGTCATTTTCATTCTCAAATCGAAATTTTGCACAACGGTTGAAATTCTACCAGCTTCGATGAAACTTGATAGAATTTTATCTAATTCTGCCAAACTCAAAAAATTGTTCAATCATTATCGAAATTCTGAAATATTCAAAATTCGTCACCCCGAAAAAATATATTTTTTGTTTCGTTTCAACGTTAGTTTCCTCTCGTTTTTTGACTTCCCGTTTCTCTGTTTTCAGAGAAAAAAGGAAGTTATTGTGATCAGCCCGGAAATGAAAATTTGAGTTTTCACTAAATCTTCACGTTTCGAGGTCCAAAGAATCACCTCCGACTATTTTCAGTTTGAAGTTTCTCGCGAACGCGTGGTCGGATTTCGATCAAATTGGGCTCAATCGACGGGGCTTCTCTTAACTTAGAACCGATTAGATTTTGGCTTCGATCGGATTGGTACTTTTTGAACTATTCAAATAACAAAATTGTAAAAAACGCAACAAAAATGAGGATATCTTGAGAACGAATCAACGGATTTCAATGAAATTTGGTACCATATGGTTTTTTTGATCGCTGATCACGAATCTGAAGTCAGTTTTGCAAAATTTTCATTTGGCGTATTCGATATGCTGCAAAACTAAAAACATTTGGATTCGGATGAAACTTGGTACTCGTAGGTTTTTTGGGTCACTGATCACGAATCTGAAGTCAGATTAGCGAAATTCAAAATGGCGAGTCCGATTTGCTGGGAAAAATACCAAAAACATTCGAAATCTTACGGAAATTTGTACTCGAAGGTTTTTTGAACCGCTGATCGAGAATCTGAGGTCAGATTTACAAATTTCAAAATAGCTGAGAACAAAATAAATAACGGGAAGTTCGAAGGCTGGCTCATAGTCAGCTCAAACCCGCTTGTTTTCCTCTCCTTTTCCCTGTTCCACATTCCGCAGAAAACGGGGGCGGTGGTGGTTGCCGCACCGCTACAGCCGTGCCGCAGCCATTAAGGAGAACACATGGCTCGAACGCGACGTGGTGAAGGTGTGTTTTTTTTTTAGTTTTTTTTTCTTCTTCTTCTTCTTCAAAGCTTTCTTTAAGCACTGCGCGCACCGCTCGACGTCGTCCAAACGTTAAACCTTAGTTGGTACGTTTCCTTTGCTTTTAACGAGGGGGCCGCCTTGTGCCAAAGCTCGATGGTTTTGTGAGGGAAAGAAAAGTTCACCGCTTTCTTCGATAAATAAGTAAAGTCCGGTTATAATTGATAGAAACTCAATTAATTATTGATTCTGTTGATTCAAATCAATGTTTAATAGTTTTAGTTTTTTTTTTTTTAAATTTGCACTTTCAATTATTTATCTAGATTCAAGTGAGGAATTCAATTCTTGTTGATTTGAATCACTTCATTTTCTAATATTCTGTTCAATTCAATTTTTTTTAACCAATTATAACCAATAATCGAGTCAAGTTTGAATTCAATCTCAAAAATTGATTAAAGATAAATAAACGAAATTTCTTTCCTCGAAGTCATTTGATTCTCATCGAATCAATTCAGGATAGTTGGAAATATCTTACAGGAATAAATTTTTCACACATTTTCCTCCACTTCGAAACTTTTCTCTTTTCCTTAT
Organism: Euura lappo; assembly: GCA_018257835.1. Taxonomy (NCBI): domain Eukaryota; kingdom Metazoa; phylum Arthropoda; class Insecta; order Hymenoptera; family Tenthredinidae; genus Euura; species Euura lappo. The sequence goes on from JAEUYN010001908.1 coordinate 134,286, forward strand.
CGCTTTTCCAATCTGTGATAATCGGGTAGTACAGAGTTTTTTTTTGCCAAATTTTCATAAATCTCATAAACGATCGAAAACTACAGGATTTCATACAAAGTCGAGTAACCTTCAAAGCCGGAAAACTCACTTAGCCAAACCCGCGAACATCCGGACAAACCACTGACGCAACATCCGGAATCCGGTAACACCCAGCAATTCAGAACTCCCTTGTCCTCTACCAAATTTCCGTTCATTGATTGCCGAATCACGGTTGTCTCCCTCTCCCTGCCCCACAGAGAAGGGAACCTTCCGGAGGTCAGAATCTCGGTCAGAATCAAGTTTAGATTTTTGTTTTTAAATGGGGCAATATTGAGGCAACATTGGATCAAGTTTGATGTTAACATTGGGACAATGTGTTCCGCTAAAATTGAGAAAACGTCGGGATAACTTCAAGTCAACATCGAAGAAAAAAAAATTGACAGATAAACTATTGGACTGAAATTTGAAGCAACATTGGGAACAGTTTGATTCAATATTGAGGTCACATTTACTCCAATTTGGACAAACTTCGAGTTGAAATAATTGCCCCAAAAGTTTAGCTTAAATTGAAGCAATATTGCGCCAATATTGAGGCAACATTGGATCAAGTTTGATGTTAACATTGGGACAATGTGTTCCGCTAAAATTGAGAAAACGTCGGGATAACTTCAAGTCAACATCGAACAAAAAAAATTGACAGATTAATTATTGGACTGAAATTTGAAGCAACATTGGGAACAGTTTGATTCAATATTGAGGTCACATTTACTCCAATTTGGACAAACTTCGAGTTGACATAATTGCCCCAAAAGTTTAGCTTAAATTGAAGCAATATTGCGCCAATATTGAGGCAACATTGGATCAAGTTTGATGTCAACATTGGGACAATGTGTTCCGCTAAAATTGAGAAAACGTCGGGATAACTTCAAGTCAACATCGAAGAAAAAAAAATTGACAGATAAACTATTGGACTGAAATTTGAAGCAACATTGGGAACAGTTTGATTCAATATTGAGGTCACATTTACTCCAATTTGGACAAACTTCGAGTTGAAATAATTGCCCCAAAAATTTAGCTTGAATTGAAGCAATATTGCGCCAATATTGAGGCAACATTGGATCAAGTTTGATGTTAACATTGGGACAATGTGTTCCGCTAAAATTGAGAAAACGTCGGGATAACTTCAAGTCAACATCGAACAAAAAAAATTGACAGATTAATTATTGGACTGAAATTTGAAGCAACATTGGGAACAGTTTGATTCAATATTGAGGTCACATTTACTCCAATTTGGACAAACTTCGAGTTGAAATAATTGCCCCAAAAGTTTAGCTTAAATTGAAGCAATATTGCGCCAATATTGAGGCAACATTGGATCAAGTTTGATGTTAACATTGGGACAATGTGTTCCGCTAAAATTGAGAAAACGTCGGGATAACTTCAAGTCAACATCGAACAAAAAAAATTGACAGATAAACTATTGGACTGAAATTTGAAGCAACATTGGGAACAGTTTGATTCAATATTGAGGTCACATTTACTCCAATTTGGACAAACTTCGAGTTGAAATAATTGCCCCAAAAATTTAGCTTGAATTGAAGCAATATTGCGCCAATATTGAGGCAACATTTACTTCTAGTACCGAAAACTGTTCAATTACTGCGAAATGACCACTCGGTCCACTCGGGTGCAGAGGAAAAGCTCGCGGGATTTTCTCACACTTAACGTTGAGCTTCTTTGGGGGTTGGTTTATTTATCTTAATTTTTTTGTTTTTCACACGTTTCTCCAACTTCCACCCTTACTTTTTTTTTTTAATTCATCTTCTTTCTCTTTCATTTTCTATCCAAACTCTCTACGATGGCAGCTTAATTATATCTTCTTTGCGAAATTTCTAATTCCGTTACAGTTTGTGCGAATAAAATGGCGAGAGAAAAATTGAGATAAAGGATCGCGGGTCTCGTACCAAGGATTTTCGACCGGCTAATTGCTTCTTTCCAAAGAGACGGAGACGGGGACCAACGAAAGCTCTTCTTCATTCCTTGATATCGGGGCTCTGAGGTCCGTCATCGGCGGTAGTTTGTCCCTTTTTTCTAAATCCTAAGCTAGAAGGGACGTATATTTGTGAGACTGGTTTTCTTCTGTCATTTTTTTTTTTTATCTCCCCGGCTTATTTTTCCCCGGGAGTTCTCTCATGCTTTTCTTCCTCGGAAGAATCAAACGGATTTCGATTCGAAACGACGTTACTGCGGCTTATGCTATCGCACGATCTGCAGGATGGACTCGAGCTGGCTTCATTCATACAGCTGACGGAAGATCCCGGATGAACTGATCATCGAACGATTTTTACTCTTCTTTTCGACCATTTATAGGTCGCAGAGAGAAAGTCAACATTTTCGAA